>WITN01001397.1:0-18675 GCA_015025155.1 Lactarius quietus
ATCCGTCCACAGCCCCACGCTGTTTTTGCCTAGAGTCAAGTTGGGCGTAAACAGCTCCTCCGCGCAATCTGCGCTCTCTGACGAAGAGCTACGCAAACTCATGCAAGTTGTCTCGGACACATCATTACGCAGCGAGGGTCCGTCTCCGTATCGAACTTGATTGCTCACTCCAACTCTGACGATTCTTCAGGGACATCCAAGGAGCCAGCGGCGCCTACGTCGGCCCTTGCGTCTGCAGCTCAAAAAGACGCCTCGCACGAGTGTCTGTTGTCGATTATCTGAGTACTTAGTCCCTTCTGACCTTATCTGTCGAATAGATCCTCCGCAGCCAAAGTTCAATCCGCAGGTCAAAGTTCCGGCCGCGTTTACTGCTGCCCCTACTTCTACCCCAGCACTATCCCAAACGCCCGGGAAGGCATCATCACAGTCCTTTGACAAGATACTGATCACGATCCGTCACCCCCCTACCGACAGGGAAAATAAGTTCAAAGTTAAGAGCACGCACTTGGTCGGTCGAGTTCTCACCAGCGCGTGTTCCGCTTTCGAACTGAGCCCCACCGGGTGCGTTTGCCCTACTTGTGTTCTCGTTCCCCATCGGCTGACGGATCGTTTTGACGTGCCAGGGCGACGTTGATGGCGTGGTCGGATGAGGACGGCCTGGAAATAACGTCACCGTGCGCAAACGACGTGCCGATGGGCAGCGTCGCCACCGACGGCGCGATCTTCATCATAGAGCTCCCAAAGTAATGAGGTACTCCATGGAGCGTGTAGAAATACCCGTGCTCGATCACTCACGAACTTTACGAGTGTGCCACGATTAGTTTCCTCATTTTCTCTTATTACTTTCGTAGACTGTATGTACAACTGACCCGTGGTGATTTGAACTCGACTCCTAATATCGGAAAGTTGTATGTTGTGAAATTTTGTGCGGACCTCTCTCTGACCTTAGCCTTATACATAGTCGTGGATTGTTTACTGTATGTACACAAGAAGCTCGTCGTGATCTCAGATTCAGCATCACGGCGAAACTTCGTCCAAATGGTGGTTTCCCACGCAGCTGATCTTGACTCTCGCCAGACTTAGAGCTCGCTCCTTCGGAAGACGCGTGACGATATTCCCACGTCTCTAAGGACTCGGACGATGCATCTTTCTGATGCGTTGAACCAGCTCGAATGCAGTACTGGTAACTTTTGCTGTGGTGCGACTGCGACTGCGGAATGATGACTGGCTGTCGCCAAGTGCCAGTTCTGACATCGACTGACTCGGAGCCTCGGAGGTCGAAAATGTCAAGAGAGACGCTGTACTGTATCACAGGAGCGCCAATGGTCGGTAGCGTAATCACTGTAAGTAGGTTCGATTACTGTAAGTAGGTTGTCCATTTCTGGAGTCCTCTGCCTTACGTACCAGTGGGTAACATTTGGTTTGAATACATGCTTACATATTCTTACAGGGTGTTCCATTGTGCCTGATGGCACCCTTCTTAACTTACGAAAAGCGCACCACCCCAATAAGGGCAAGCTACTATCAGTGCAAGCCTTCCGCAGCTGCAGTGGCTCACACAGGAAAGTAGGCGATAATCGATGTCTGCAGCGGCAGGGCTCAAAAAATGCTCCGTTCCCTACGCTGGCCATAAACGTGGCTTTTCACACCAATGCGGACACATGAAATAAAAAGACGAAACGAACACCTTTGTAACGCGAATCTCACCGCCAAGGCACAGATCGTGAAAGGTAACACAGAGGGTAGCTCGAAGACTAGGTCTTGCGCATAGCAGGCTCCCCACTACTGAAAGCGCTGACTCGGAAATTGCACAGGAGTGCCCCTTATCCCAAGCTACCGAAGGGAACGTAAATAGCCCAAGGGTTGTTGACATGAACGAGTATCACGTTCGGTAATTGCTACGATTGAGGTAATACGCGGCTGCGCTCGGATATCCTTTTTGTTTTTTTTGGAAAGCATTCTATATTTCGACTACATATCAATTGAAAACTAACATCATCCATCGGACATCCTAACTTACAGTGCCAGCAGCTAAAAGAACTCTCGCTCGCGTAATACGGTAATATAGATCCAAAAATTCAACACTATGACCTTTCCGTTCGTAGGTTCGTAATACGCAACTGACTACATATTAATCCAAGAAAATAAAAATCCAAAACACCGTCACGAAAAGGGTCACGAAAAGGCAGGGATCTTTAAAGAAAAATCAGATGAAGCCTAAAGCCTAGTGTAACGGTCACATACTACTCAAGAAAGGCTCAGAGCCAGCAGAATTTCTCGGGAACTTCTTCGGCTGTGACATCGATGGAGTCGAGTTTCACAGCTTTCCCATCTGTAAGGATGTTCATGGCTTTGAGTGAGATGTCGAAGCCTTCCGAGATCGTGTCGATGGCGGTGACGAAGATATATTTGCCAGTGCCACTGTAGTACAACTTCCAGCATGATCCACACTTGGGAGAATCCCAACCCCCGACGGCGAAGACACCACCGATGCCGGGGAACGAGGGGAGTTCACCGAAAGTATCGTATCCCTTGGTGATCAAACCGGTGTCACCGTTGGAGCAGGCAACATCATCGAGTGAAGTCGAGGGTCGTCGTAAATGGTGTTGTAGCGAACAATGTACGCAGATGTGACAGAGAAGAGTGCCGCAAGAGAGATGAAGGTAGAAGCGAACTTCATTGTGAGGATGTGATTAGAGTACTTGGATGTGCGTTGGTTGTTGGTGATGAGATTGCTACCTTCATCGTTGAGCTTTTATATTTTCGAGGACTACGAGAACCTGTACAAGAGCGGCCAAATAACACCTGAAACCGACGTCTGAGTAAAGGGTGCGCCGGTACTAGGACGAGTAGGGCAAGTCGGCACAAGGTCCCATCGCCCATCGCAGTGCAGATACCTTGCCAAGCTAATCTAGAAAGGAAGGTAGAGAGCACAGCGAAACCAGTCTCCAGACAAAGGACCAAGTGACCCAAGTCCCCCATCAGCGAGGACAATTGACGGCCAACGATTGATGAAGCTCAGGACAACATCTAAAGGCGCAGCTTCTGGGCTGTGTGAGCGCTCTATTCTAATATGACTATCATGAGGACGAGGTAGAGCACCTGCCGCAGGGAGCTGATTATGCCTGATGGGTGCTGCCAAGAATCCCGCCCAGTTTCGATGAGCTCCACAGTTCTGAGGCAGCGCTGTCCGACTACTAGCCGCCATGGTCACATCCTGGTACCGGGAACTGTCATATATCGGTATTAAGGCGCCGCGTGGTAGCAATAGTAGTCGGTGAAGCTGTGTCCTTCCGCCAGCCTCAATTTCCAGCCACTATCAGTGGCGTGTCACGTGTGCCATCACCAGCGTTACGCACGTTATTTTGGGCCACCACTACCACTACCAGTAACGCGAAAGCCGGACGACATGGAGTTACTGTAAGTGTGAGCGCGGAGTCGCAGTGCAGGTCTGTCAACGTTTCTTTGAAATTTCATAACTTTATCTGGCTAGCTGATTCATAGTACTAGTACATTGTGCCGACGGCTGACGTCACCATCCTGCTATCTGGCTGCTAGACAAGCCCAACCCCGCACCCTGACGCTCTCGTGCACCGTCTCTTGACAGATGGATCCGTACCATTTATTCCCTCCTCGTACACCTCCTCATACCCGCTGCAGCCATTATTAACCTCGGTGGCTCCGCGCTATAATTATCGTCCCAGTGTGCCATTTTATCCTGCTCCACTCCTTCTGTTAAAAAAAGTGGCACTTACTGTATTTGTCGATCCACGGCCAAAAGCTTGGCTGCGAGTATAACCAAACTACGTTTGGAGAGGGGTACCTCGTATTCGGGCCGTTGTTCGTACCCTCTTCCAGCGATCATCAAACGCACACACTCTCTGCGCGTTTCGCGCTCATTTACTGGCGCGATCTCAATGACTGGAAATGCGGGCGCATTCTGTATTCTGCCCGCGCAATTCATCACGCACCGCCCCGCGCCCGCAGACCCGCTCCCTATCTTGTCACTTAGCCCGGCGTCGGAGATTGATTATGAGTACGCCAAGGCGACACTCAGCGGCTGGCCATGCTGAAGCGTCGTACTACATTCCGTCCTTATCCTTGGCGTTGCCCTGCACACTGCAGATGAAATCGCGATCATCTGCCGGGTTCTGCCCGGGCGCAGGGGAATACGTGCAGGGCAGGCGATGCAGCGGCGTGCCTTTCCGAAGGGCCTCGTGGTCTTCACTCGCGAATTGCTATAGGCAGTTTAAGTTGTATCCATGACAGCGCGATACTGTACCGAGCAGCGCAGCGCCCACCCAATGCATTGTGTTAGCCTCTGAGAGTGCTGTAGATCTTCACGTGATCTTATAGCGGGTCCGCCAGTGGCGCTCTTGGCGCTTCTTCGCCGCGCTCAGTTCTTCCTTTAAACAACGATCCTCTCAACATCTGCAGTCTCATCAAGGGGATTGTGATGGTTAGTCACCAATTCGTATGTGACACTCAGATCTAAGTCCTCTATGCGAACATTCTCCTCGATCCATCTCAAGAATATGGCCAATAGCGAGTAAGCGGATGAAATCGTTCACTTAACAGACACACCACACCGTCGGTAGCAGTGGTGGGTCGGAACCAGGTGGAGGGCACCACTGGCGCAGACTCGGACAGGATTCTGCGGGGCATCCTTCAGCTTCAGCATGTCGACACCTTGAAGCCTTCGTCGTCTCGTGTAGCTCAGCACCCTTTCGATATTTTATCCCCCGATCCTTTGAGATGTAGGAAGGCTACTGAATGATAGGTTCTAACCGAGTTTTCAAGTTAAACAAACACGGCGGGCAGGAGTGGATAAACGGAAGTCAACTTTTTCTGCATTACGTGCCGGGTGAGTGAGTGCCAGCTGTAACATTTACTTGGATACATCATACATGCTCACACAGGAACGTACCCTACGCTAGCCATAAACGTGTCTTTTCACACCAATGCGGAGACATTAAATACAGTATAAAGATGCACACGAACACCTTTGTCACGTGAATCTCACTGCCAAGCACAAATTGCGAAAGGTGTGCAAGATCTAGTCTTCGAGTTCCCCTGTGTCACTGTAGGTTTTCCACTGCTAAAAGCACTGAAATCGCACAGGAGTATTCATCCCAACTAACGAAGGGGATATAAATGGCCTGAAGGTTGACATGGACGAGTATCGCGTTCGGTAATTGCCACGATTGAGGTACATACTTATGCTCGAATATCAGCACCAGCAGCTCAAAGAACTCTCGTTCGCGTAACACGGTGATACATTACCAAACGTTCAACACTATGACCTTTTTTTGTGAATCCCGTTTTTATATCCCGCTTATACGACAGTGGTACAGTAGCGGCTACGACAGGCGGTGAGCCTGTCATGTGGGCGTAGTGGCGAAGCCCGTTGTGGGGCCGGTGGTAGGAATGGCGAGCGATGTAAAGTACAGGAATCAACACTATGACCTATCCGTCGTAATACGTAAGTGACTACATAGCCCAAGAAAATAAAAGTCCGCGATCCAAAACACCGTTACGAAAAGCGTCACCAAAAGACACGGATCTTCAAAGAAAAATCAGATGAAGCCTATAGCCAAGTGTAACGATTACATACTAAAGAAAGGCTCAGATCATCCCGCAGAAACTCTCTGGAACTTGATGAGCCGCGACATCAATGGAGTCGAGTTGCACAGCTTTCCCATTCGTAAGGATGTTCATGGCTTTGAGTGAGATGTCGAAGCCGTCCGAGATCGTGTCGATGGCGGTGACGTGGATATGTTTTCCAGTGCCGCTGTACTTCAACCTCCAGCACGATCCACACTCAGGAGAGTTCCAACCTTTGACTGCGAAGACACCACCGATGCCGGGGAACGTGGGGAGATCTCCGAAGGTCTGGAATCCCGACCCGGGGCCTTTGGATTCCAAGCCGTTGTCGCCGTTGGAGCAGGCAACGTCATTGAGCGAAGTCGACGGATCGTCATAAATGGTGTTGTAGCGAACAATGTACGCAGATGTGACGGAAAAGAGTGCCGCAAGAGAGATGAAGGTAGAAGCAAACTTCATTGTGAGGATGTGATTAGAGTACTTGGATGTGCGTTGGTTGTTGGTGACTCGGATGAGATTGTTGCCTTCATCGTTGAGCTTTTATATTTCGAAGACTCTACGAGAACCTGTGCAAGAGCAACCAAATAATACCTGAAACCGACGTCTGAGGAAAACGTCCTAGGTGTCATCGCCCATCGTAGCTGGGTGCAGATAGTAGTACCTCGCGAAGGCTAATCTAGAAAGGAAGGTGGAATCAAGCCTGGAGCACCGCGTCGCCAGAAAAAGGACCGAGTCACCATCAGTGAGGAATTGATGCCTAGCGATTGATGAAGCTCAGGAGTCAGGACAACACCCAAAGGTGCGGCTTCTGGACTGTGTGGGCGCTCTATTCTATTGTGACTATCATGAGGATGAGGTACAGTAGAGTGCCCGCTACAGGAGCTGATTATGCCTGATGGGCTTGACTCTGCTGATGGGCCCTGCCAAGATTCCGCCGGTCGGTACTATTAAGGCGCCGCGTGACAACAACAGTAAGTTAGTCGGTGAAGCTGTGTCCTTCAGCCAGTCTCAATTTCCAGCCACTATCAGTGGCGTGTGCCATTGCCAGCGTTACTTCGCACGCTATGTTGGGCCACCACTACCACCACCAGCAGTAATGTGAAAGTCGGACGACTCGGAGTTACTGTAAGCGTGAGCGTGGAGTCACATTCACAGTGCAAGTCTGTCAACTTTTCTTCGAAATTTCATAAACTTTATTTGGCTAGCTGTTTCATAGTACAATAATCGGGCTCCGACATCACCATGGCTCTCCTGCTATGGTGTCAAACCCACTGCCAGACAAACCCAAACCCGCACCTTGGCACTCTCGTGCACCGTCTCTTGACCGTGACTGATGGTCGGATCTCATACACGCTGCAGCCACTATTAACCTCGGTGGCTCCGCCGCGCTATCGTCCCAAATCATGCGGTGTGCCATTCTATCCCCACTCCTTCTGTTAATAAACGTGGCACTTACTGCATTTGTCGATCCACGGCCAAAAGCTTGGCTGCGAGTATACGTTGGAGAGGGGTACCTCGTATTCGGGCCGTTGTTCGTACCCTCTTCCATCGATCATCAAACGGACACACTCTCTGCACGTTTCGCGCTCACTTACTGGCGCGATCTCAATGACTGGAAATGAAGACGCATTCAGACATTCTACATTTTACACGCGCACTTCATCACGCACCGCCCCGCGCCCGCAGACCCGTTCCCTATCTCGTCACTTGGGGCTTGACTACGAGTGCGCGAAGGCGGTGCTCAGCTACCGGCCTCGCTGAAGCATCGTCCTGTTTTCAGTCCTTGTCCTGGGCGTTGCCCTGGACACTGCGGATGGAATCGCAATCATCTGGTCTACAGTACATGGTCCCCCACATTTGAGGCTGCCCGCGCGCAGCCTGAGGGAAAGACGTGCAGAGCGGGCGATGCAGTGATGTACCTGTCCTGAAGGACCTCGTGGACCTCACTCGCGAATTGCTATAGGCAGTTTAAGTCGTAACTTAAACACGACAGCACGGTACCGAGCAGCGCTCGGACAATCCTTGTGTACTGTATCGCCTTTTGATGATGCTGTCGATCTTCACGTGATCGAATGGCGTGTATGCGCGCTCTTGTGCGCGCTTCTTCGTTCACTTGCGCTTAGTTCCTCGTTTAAACAACCAACCTCCAAACTTCTAGGGATGAATGAGAGTCAGTTCCCATGCTCAGTCCTCAGTCCTCTCAAGAAATGACCACAGCTCGGACTCAGCGGATGGAATCATCCACTCAACACCCACACTTTACAGGAGACCTCCACGTAAAATTTTATCCTCCACCATGGCGTTTACCTGTGATCCCACCTCATGACCTCAGCGATCACAGTCTCCCCTTAGCGTGCGTGCATTATCTCGGCATTTCGCAATTCGGTATATTGTCTTAGACCCGGAAGCATGTCCCCTCCGCCACTCTTCCTAGCACACGCCAGTGAATCTCCGATTCTGATCCCTAGGGTTGCTTGATGTGTTGTTGAAGTTCCAGAAATCAATGATACTTTTTTGCAATTGCCCGTACACGATGGATGGTACGACGGACCACGCTACGACTGCACCCGCGTGCCCACACCCCCTTCCAGCCTAAACCTCTTCACCCCGTCCTCGTCGCCCCACGGCACCTCGTCCTCCCAATGACTTACGACAACCACAGCCTGGTCCTCGCCAACTCCACCACCACCCCGTAAGTACGCCCTCGCGGCGCGCACCATGCCGTCGTCCATGCCCGCCCACACCTCATCGAGAAGCACGAGCGGCGGTCGGCCAACAAGCGCGCGCATCAAGAGGACGACGCTCTGCATGCCCGCCGGAAGCGCCGCGAAGGGTCGCTGTGCGAATTCCTCTCCTACCGCGGACGTGGTGCCCGACGTGTGCGGCCCGAGTTCACGCAGGATACCCCTGACGCGTTCTTCGCGCCACGCGAGCTCGTCCGCATTTAGCCCCGTCCCGAGTCCGCGCGGACCGAGTGGGACGAAGCACCCTTCGAAACCTGTCGCGATGGCTTCCCATACGCTCATGTTGCGTGCGCGGGGCCAGGCGTTGTATAGTTCTGGAGAGACGACGCCTATACGGGCGCGGAGGTGCGGCGTTGCGTGTGCGCGCCGCGGTGAGCCGAAGAGCTCGAGTGCGGAGGTTGGGCCTCGTTGAGTGTAGGACTGCGGGTGGTCGCCTGTCAGGACGGACAGGAGTGTGGTTTTACCGGAACCTATGGGGTCTGATGAGACGCGCTGTCTCGGGGTTGTGTTAAGGTACTCACCGTTTGCGCCTTGAAGATGCCAGCGATCGCCCGAGCGAATTGTCCAATTGATGCCTTTAAGGACCTGTACGGATTTGGTCAAAAATTGGGCATGGAAATCGAGGTGACTCACGTGTCGTTCATGGTATCTAACGTTTACATTCTGCATGTTGACGAATACTTTCGCTTTCGCCTCAGGGCTAGAATTACGTACGGGGGAAGTCGAATAAGAGGCTTTTTTTGCGTGAGAATCTTTCAGATCCTGCAACATTGTTGATTTTTCTCCCGTTTTTACCCGTCCGTCTTGTACCAAAGCGATGTGACTGATCCACTCGGGGACCGGGTCTTGTAAGCGCAGACCCATAATGATACGAGGGTTATTGGAAACATGAACCGAGTGCAGAAGATCGAGCAGGGTAGGACGCGTTTTGAAGTCAAGTCCAGCTTGAATGATTCTGTGAGCCAGAGGGTCCCGAAACAGAACTAGACACCTACTTAGCGGCTCATCGAGCAGAAGGACATCAGGCTGCTCTAGGAGGGCTTTTACGATCCTGGCCCTTCGTGTTTGTCCGTTGCTCAGAGCAACCAGGGGAAGGTCAAGCAAGTCTCTGAGTCCCAACTTGTCGGTCAAGTCCTCGAACCGACGTCTCCTCTCCGCGCGTAGAATCGCCTCTTCCCGTTCGTGATCTGTCGTAGATTTTTCTACGATAAAAGACTTGACAGAGTCTCGTATGAGACCTGATTCCTCGGGGAACATGCTTTGTCGCAGTGTGATGCGATCCTCGTCGCGCACGGCACCATACCGGGCGGTGTAGTCGTAAAACGCACCCCCCGACGCACGTGGTCTATGTGCGAACGAGACAAGGTATACGGCCTCATTAATGGGACGCGATTTCAGAGAGAGGGTTGGTAAGGGACCGCCAGGAGGAGGCGGGGATATTCGCGTGTTTCCTAGTAGAGTCTGTGTCTCGCGCGTCAACAAGCAGCACTCTTAGCAGGAGAGAGAAGGAGAGAAAGAACAGGTCACAGGTAACATTGAGAATGGTAAACTTCTTTCTTCACCTCGAGTAATGCTGTCTTCTCCCCTGCACCTGACCCAACTACAGCCCAGCTTTCTCCTTCGCGCACCGTCCAGTCGACACCAGTAAGAACAGGTCGTGTCCTGTCCGAATCTCCGAAGCGATAAATATTGGCCTTTGGGATGCGCACAACATAGGATGACAAGTGCCGGGCTCTGATACAAGTAGCTGCCATGAGATCGTCACTGGGATCGGCTCCAATTAACGGGACCCGATCACGTGCGCCCGTTCGATCAGACGACGATGACGATGACGAGTCGTTAGTCAAACCAATATAAAAGCCCAACTATATGCGCGCTCGGGAAGGTTATTGCGACTAACATGACCATCTCATCGACTCTACAAAGTATCTTCTCTTTCCGCACTGGCTCGACAACCGTGCTTGCTTCCTTCTTCTATCTCGCCGTATTCGTTTCTCTCTACATAACTCAATCTGGCCCACAAGTTCCTAGTGTTGACAGACAGTATTCATTAGGTCTCAGTGTCAATGAAGCTTACAGAGATCTCCATTTGGTCGGTTTATATGCGACAGTATATGCGATTCTCGTTCATCTCCTATCTTTTCTTCATAGGTTGCAGCACGACCTCATCCCTATAACTCACGCCAAAACGATGTTGTACGCCAGGTCCTTCTACTAAGGTTGAAAGATATCGCAAAAGGACATGACTTTGTCCATGTCGATGACGACATTCGGACCAATGCGGCGTTTATGGACAGGCGGCGAGCTGTGTACTTTCAAGGGAGTAATCTTCTGGTGAAAATTGACGGTGCGGACGACTCGGCCGACGGTGCGTGCTTTAATCACCTATTCGAAACGTGGTGGTGACATTGAGAAAAGGAGATGGCGTGCTGTTTTCCGCCCATTTTGACTCTGTCTCGACGGCCCCTGGAGCAACAGATGATGGCATGAGTGTTGTGGCGCTCTTGCAGCTGGTCGACTTCTTGAGCAAGAATCGCCCCAGACGGACAGCAGTCTTCAACTTCAACAATGGCGAGGAGGATGGTCTGCACGGTGCCCAGGCGTGCGTTGTTTTCATTTATCCCTGTCTCAAGTTCTCATTGGAGGGGTTATCCAGGTTTTTGCAGCATTCATGGTCCAATTTGACATCAACTTTTCTCAACATCGAGGGTGCGGGTTCTGGCGGGTACGCCTTGAACTTCCAATGCCCTTCACCACCTAACACGTCGTTTTGATCAGCCGCCCTTTCCTCTTTCGTACTACGTCATATGAGATCCTCAAAGCTTTCCGTTCCGCCACGCATATACACGCCGATGCTCTTTCCCAAGATGCTTGGGATCAGCGCATAATTCGCTCAGATACAGATTACTCGGTGTATTCTGCTCCTCGCATCTGGGATCCGACAGGACACAACGCCACTAGTCATGGTTATGTAGGTCCTGGAGGCGGCATGCAAGGTGCGGACATTGCGTTTTACAATGGTCGCTCGCGATACCATACCATGGAGGACTCCATCCGCGGAATGGGCGATGGTGGTGCGCAGAAGTCTCTTTGGTCCTTGCTGGAGCTTCTACGCTCTGTGAGCGACAACATACTCAATAGCGGGTCGGACCACAATGCCAGTGACGAGAACGAAAGGGCCGTCTATTTCGAGCGTAGGTGACTTTCAATTTTTGGTTCTCATTACTTACGCGTGTTCGCTAGTATTTGGCATCTATCTTGTAGCCTTCCCTTTTCACGTGCTGCTAGTCACCGAGATAGTTCTTCTCGTCGTCGGTCCTATCCTCCTTGCGGGTCTCGCATACGTCCTCGTTCATCAGTCAGTCCTTACGCCCCAAAGTCAATGGGGTTCAAACTTTCGAGGATATGGTCGATTCTGGTTGGCGCTTGTTCTGGGTGCCGGTGCACAAGTTGGGTTGGTTGTCGGCTTTCTCAAGCTGAATCCTAACGTTTGTGACCACCCTCTTTGATTATGCGGATCACTGATCGTCCCGCAGACTGTTCATTCCCATCCAGTTGCCACTTCGCTATCCGCGTTTTCACTTGCCTACTTGTCCCTGGCCATTCCACTCCAGGTTGCTCAGCGTCTGCGACCCATTCCGCCTAGCAGGCAGCGGACCGTCATATTGGTGGAGCTTTATGGGCTCACCTGGGTATTTCTCGCTGCAGTTACTGTCCTATCACAACGAGTCATCATTGTCGGACTATATTGGATCGCGCTGTGGAATGCCTCGTTGCTAGTGGCAGCAGTCCTTGGTGCATTTGAGGGCCTATGGGGTACCGGAAAAGCGGGCGGAATAGTCCTTCCCCGAGAAGGAAGTGATAGCGGGGGGGAGGGGGAGGACGATGCCCCTCCCCGCAGGTGGCCTCAACAGCAAGACGAGGGCGAAACTTCCGAGACCACTCCCCTACTTCAGCAACGCGCCTCCCCGACCCAGTCATTGGTGCTGGACGAGACGGTCCAGGACAAAGCGTTCTTCTGGTGGATTTTCCAGTTTCTGATCTCCACTCCCGCACCGGTCGTGAACCTGGCCACCATATACGTCATCTGGATTGGTGCTATGCCTCAAACAATCCCTGATGGCGATTGGGTTGGTAATGGTACGTTGCACTTTGCACTATAATGGCGCGCAATTAAACTGGTTCACGACAGTGTATGCGCCGATCTCACTACTCTGTTTACTTATCGTTCTCCCGGTGGCACCCTTTGTACACAAGGTCCATCGCGTGCTCACCCTCGTCATACTAGTCATCTTCATCTCTTCTACTGCATACGCTTGGATCGCAACACCCTTCACACCGAACTCCCGCCTCAAAATGTATTACGCTCATCGGGTCGAACTGACAAACTTGTCTGCGACAACCTCGAGTCCGCAGTTGACCCGCGCTGTCACCCAGCTGAACGTGATCGAGGGCTACAGTTCGCGCCTCGCGGCGACACTTCCGTCATCTCAGAAAGACGACGACGATTCGAGCATGAAGTGCGGAGCGGGGTTGAAACCGGGACTGACGATGTGCGAGTGGGCAGTTCATCCAGTCCTGCATCCGTCAATCCCCGGTGCGAAAGAGGGCTCGTGGTTCGTTGCAAATGTCACGCGCCGCGGGGAAGCCTCGATCCGCGTCGAGATCGAAGGCGTACAGACGCGCGCTTGTAGAATCCACATCGACAGTCATAGCATCAAACGATACCGCGCGCGCACTATTGGGAAACCGGAGGTGGAATGGAGCACTTTGGATGTTCCCGCGAGCAAGGAGAGGGACATCCACCTGCTGACACTTTGGGCACGTTCGTGGGAAACGAACAAGTTCCAAGCAGACCTCGAGCTGGATGCGTTGGATGAGGAAGGCGCGGAAGAGCCAATCGCAGGCAGAGTGTCGTGCTCGTGGAACGATGGACCTGGTGGCGCGTTGATCCCCGCGTTGGAAGAGGCGCGCATGTTCTTGCCTGAATGGGTCGCGATCACCAAGGCTACGGACGGGCTTGTAGAAGCCAGTAGCGGGTTTGTTCTGTGATGTAGTTTGCTTCAGAGTCGTGCGTTGTAGTATTGTAAGGTACTGTATTGTAGTGCTTTCACACGCGGGGGCGTGCCGCTGCGGCGGTATCGATATTTACGTCACTTTTCTCTTTCGAAAGATCTTTCATCACAGCAAGGTGAAGGTTTCCTTAATGCATCCCTGAGACTGGCCGCAGCCGCAGCTGCTTCCATTCCACCCTTCATAAGGCTCTCCGTTTCCGTGTAGCAGTTCGTTCACTTTAACCCCAGGCCATCATCAGAATAATGGTCAAGCGTATCAAGACGCCTCCACCACCGGAGGACGAGCCGAGATACCTAACAGTGGTGCACCCGTACCCACTGAATGCTAATCTTGAGCTTCATGCGGATCGGCGTACTCTGGCGCTCTGGTTGGCGTGTTGTACGGGAAAAGATGTGCTATTTGCCATGTTCCATAAGCCTGCCGTGAGTCCATCCAAGGCTCCCTTTCCCTCCGAAAGAGCTCACCAATGTCCAATACATATAGTCTCCGGGAATGGTCGTGATCGAAGTAGATCGCGACTTTGACAATTTCGACAAACTGCTTGGACTACATACTTGGGCCGAGTTCCTGAAGCGCCCGTCCGACGAACAAGGCGACAAGACCTCGAAGGTGTTTTATTGCACGTACAACACCGGCCGTCTGGTCGAGAAGAATGGTCCGTCTGCGAGTCGGATCTCTCAACTCCTCTTGCTGACTGACCTTGGTGCAGGATGGAAGCGTGTCAATATCGAAGAGCATTGGTTTCAGGGATGGACCCAGAACAATTCGTGAGTAGTTGGTTTCAACGCACATTCTCATAGTTCATTCTGACCGTATCTTAGCATCATCAAACATCCATACCCAAAGACAAAACACTGTGATGTGCCATCTGAAGCGAAGACCGGCGCGCCAATGTGTCGCCCCCTACCGCAAAAGTCTTTCCCTGTGCCACCCCCTACGCCGGCGCCGCCGGGTACGTCTAGCTCGTCCTATTTCCTTATGGATTGTCTTTCTTGACGAATGGCGTGATAGTTGGCTCTGCGGACTGGCTAGCGGCCAGAAGTGCCAATCCGACTGCTAGCCCAGCACCCTCGACCACGAGAAAAGGCAGAAAGGCAGCGCCTAGCGACACCGCCTCCGTGACGAGCGTCAGCTCCAGAGGCGCCCAGTCGTTCTCTCCGCCTCGTTCTGTCGCGTCTCCGCCGCCTTCCATTACGTCTCCTACGCCTTCGGTGATGGCTAACTACCGTGCGAAGAACAATAGTGCCTGTACGTGCATTTGGAAGCTTATGTGCATGTCTGACCACTATCCGCACGTACAGGGAAACGCGGACCTCCTTCTGTTTCTTCCGTAGCGTCGTCGATCTCATCGCGTGCGCCAAGCACTGCCGGTAGCTCGAACGCTTGGTCCTCGAGAGGCGCTCCGCCGCCACCCACTCCTCCAGGCTTAGGTTCCAGGCTCACATCGCAGTCTCGCACATCCGACCGCTTCGACTGGAGCGAAGACGTCGAGCGCTTTGAAGCAGAACAGATGAACAACCCGCCCATTCGTAGCCAGGCCCCAAGCGTTTCCTCTGCTCCCGCGCGGCGCCCGCCTTACGACCCCGACGGTCCCGTTGAGCCGTCTCGGAACTATGAATATACCGAAGAGGACAAGCCGAGACACTCGACTGTAGCTGCCATGTCTGATATCTTCGACGACGATGTCCCACCTCCGGCTACTCCTTCCGTCAGGAGTGGCCGTGGCGGAACTCAACCGCCCGGTCTTAACGATCCCGACTACGATCCCTGGAACCCGCCTGCAGATGCAGCAGATTTTGCGGACGACCAGCCGGAAGCCTGCGATCCGGAGGCTCCGTGGGTAAATTATGCCGAGCCTCGGCTGGAGCCGCCTACCAAGATCAAGAAGAAAGGCCAATGGACCTGCTCCCAGCATGGCTCGCTCTGCAGCCCTGGGATCTGCAAGGAGCGTGCGAAACACGAGCGTGACGAGCGGATGCAAAAAGAGCGCGAAAAGTGGGACGAGGAGAAGAGGCAGCGTGACGCAGCGAGGGCGAAGAAGCAGAAGAAAAAAGAGAAGAAGGAGGCCGATGCCGAGGCTATGGGTCAAGGTGGTCGGGCGCGCCCACCGCACTTCGGTCGTGGCAATACCTCCAGCGGCAATAACAGCAGCAGCAACAACAACAACAGAAGCGGAGCCGACTCTGACACTTCGCGCGATAGAGGTACTGTATTTCTCTAGTTCAACGTTCCCGCGTATCTGACCGTACTGCAACAGACCCGCCTGACCAAGAAGATTGGTCGACTCAGATTCCTTGGGAGTCCAGAGATGTAGACGCGCAATCGGTTGTGAGCTCTGCGCGTCCCGCTTGGGACAACGGCGACGACGTATCGGACGACGACGACTACGATCACGACAATAACGACGATGACGGTGCCAGCGTCGCCGAGTCGCGCACGAGCAGCGTCGCCTCGCACAGCAGCCGTCCCCCGGCCCCCGCTAACGTGTGGGGCAACAACAACAGTAAACCCGGTCCCCCACAAATCTCACCGACCTCTCCGCGCCCCGCATCGCGACAGTCCGCCTGGGACGCCCGCAGCTCCGCGAGCGTGCCCGAAAACGTATGGCCCTCAGTCTCCGGCTTCTCCCGGGCCGGCTCGGTCACGGGCTCGGATAGCGGCCCGCGCTCGGGCACGCGTCCTCCGACGACGGCGGACTCGCGTAGTTCTGTGTCTTCGGGTGTGCGGGCCCCCATCACTTTTTCCGCGGTGCCCTCAGGACCGAAGGGATTCCCGACACATGCCGATACGGAATGGGGCGATCCGATTGCTAAGGCGATGGCTGCTGCGGCTAAAGATAAAAGTGAGGAGGGCAGTGGTAGTGAGGAAGGCGACGGCGACGGCGCTGAAGAGAAGTCGACGAAGAGCACGAAGAAGAAGAAGAAGAAACAGACAAAGAAAGCGCGGGCGCCAGTGCTTGCTAAGGTGAGTACGGTGGATGCTGTGCTTGAGGAGATTCCGGCTGGTGGACCGGGCAGCTCGTGGGGCAATCCTGATGAGCCATGGTGAGCTCTCTGTCTCCGTGCCCTGGCCTTGTTCCAAGTTGGTCGAATTTCTTGTCGCGTTGTACTTGGTGTAATCGTCGTATTGTCGTTGTCTTTACAGTATCTTCCAAAAACGTACCAGATTACTATACTGTAAGTAGAAGTTGTTCGAATGTAGCGTTCACAGTGAATTTACTGTTCGGCGTCAAAGAAGAGTTCGCTGTTTGCTGTGCACCAGCGCGCCGAACTTAACGTTAACAAGGCATTCCGAGTAGGACTCTACTAGCGTGGCGTTAAGTTCACTTCCTCCTCCAGGTTGCTCTCTAAAAGCACCTCCAAGGCGAGCCGCCCCTCGTACACACTCAGTCCTTCAATGGCATTAGCTCAATGATGGAATCAACACACTACGACACTTATCGCCCGGATCTCGGAAAAGCGTATCCTGGTTTCGGCTACGCCTTGTGGGAGCCGAATCCAGGAGAACAGAACCCTCCTGTTGAGGTTGGCGACGTCGGATTCATTCGTGAATGCCAATATCACCGTTTGTTCAATACCCATGAACCGCTTTCACTCACGGTAACAGATCATATCAATCGAATGGTCCTAATACCAAACGTGTCTTGGCGGGCGAAATTGAGCACTGACATGGAGATCGACCTTGCTATCACAGACCGCGACTCGGAGTAAAGTTCGGGACTTTGAGTTCGTCGGGAGCTACAGTATCTAGCCGGAGTTCGCGGATGAGTTGATGAGCCTGATGTGGGATTGTGACCTGTTGTCGAACTCGACATTTGGCCTGCCCGCCTGCACGGGCTTGCTTGTGACCTAGCTGGACGATAATACCGTGACGGAAAAGCTGGGCGCAGTCCGATGTCCCCGGGGTGTCTACGTCGGCGCTGGTCATGTGAACCGCCACCTGTAGCTGCCAGTGAGAGTGCAGTATTGCCTCGTGCGGGCGAGGCGGTGCTTGACGTTGAGCTTCCGCTTCTGCCTGGTAGACCGGGAAGCTTGTGGGGCGATCCTGACGAGCCATGGTGAGCTCTGTTCTCCCTGGGCGAAAGTTGTGCCCCTTGCACCAAGTCGGTCGAATTTCGTGTCGCGTTCTGATGAACATGGCGTAATCGTTGTTGTCATCTCGTCGATATTGTCGCTGTCGTTGTAGTATCTTCTAAAAACGTACTAGATGAAATGAAAGTTGTTCAAATGACTGTAGTGCCTCAGTAAAGGCCTTGGCGACGGCTGCCATAGACCGTTATGAACTTAGCGAAACGGAGATTAAAATGATCGCAGGGGAAGAACTACTAGTAGTAGTGGGTGACTTTCGATCTGATTATCAGAGGTTGGGCAGTCGCCGAGGTTGCTATAGTAAGTCGTGCCAGTAAAATAGCAAGGACACAAAGAGCTGCAGGTTCAGTCCGAGTGGGCCGAGCGCCTACGGCTCGGATCCCATCATCACGTGTTTTTCACAAGACTCCTGTCTGTCAGTGCCCATAAATTGCGAAAATATTTGGTAAACACTTAACTAATACATAATGATATTTTATGTGACAATAAAGTAGCTAAATATTTAGAGCTTAGTGATCACATGACAGACAGGCGAACTTATGTGGTAAATAAAATTTACTTTTTCCCTAATTTATTATGACATAAAAATCTTTTTTACTTTCAAAGACCAATTTTCAAGTGCACTATTCCAAGTTGATATAAAATGATACTGCTGGCTCAGCGCTCAGCGCGCATCTCCGTGGCAGTGTGAATGCATCACCATGGGGTGTCGGGCGCAATCTGTCGCGTCGGGCCTGTCGTGTCGGGCGCGATCAGTGACTCTCGAAGCGTCCACATATCGCTTGGCAGGCTACACAGCACCGCCCTCTTGACCGCTCTGCTACTTAATGCCGCAAGCAGTTTCCCTTGAGGGTCCTCTACTGGGACGTGATTCACAATGTTTGGGATCTCTTGTTTCTTCATACTTGCTCTGGCGACGTTCGCCGTCGCCTCTCCTGGTCTTGTCGACAAGCGTTCGTTCGAGGTCAAGAATGGTGTGAACTACACCGTCTTCGAGCATGCGGCCACTTCTTCGAAGCTCTCCTATGTCATCGATAGTGGCGTCTGTGAGACAACTCCCGGAGTCAAGCAGTATTCTGGCTATTTTTCCGTCGGCACCAAAATAGTGAACACTTCTTCCCGTCGTGATATTTGCTCTAGCTGACGCCGTTCTCAGAACAGTG
>WITN01001398.1:0-18664 GCA_015025155.1 Lactarius quietus
TTCCTTTTTCAGGTTATGAGCGGTGATCCAAGGCGTTAACGTTTGCAAGTCCTGATCGAATAGTTCTGGTGTGGAAATTTCTAAGGTGTTGGCACCGTGAATGAACATGCGTTCTGGTAATACCACTACTTGGGAGTTATCGTCTTCTCCTTGTCCGTAATCAGGTCGTCTTGACAGTGCGTCCGCTCTTCCATTCGTTTGTCCTGCCACGTGCTTGAGCGCGATATTGTATTCCGATAGTTCCAACACTTCGCGAGCTACCCGTCGACTGATTCTTTGAGGGGATCGCCAATATTGTAGGTTGGCATGATCCGTATAGACCGTGGTTTGATACGGCGATCCTGCTAGATATTGTCGCCAATGTCTAAGAGCTTTTACGATTGCGAGAAGTTCTAGATCATATATATCGTAATTCCGTTCGGCTTCTGATAGCGTACTTGAGTAGTAAGCTACCGGATGTCGTTTCTGATCTGGTCCTCGTTGGGTTAGAACGGCTCCTAGCGCGAATCCAGACGCGTCCACTTCGAGTTCAAAGGGTTTCTTCAAATCGGGTTGTACTAGCACTGGTTCCGATGTGACTCTGTGCTTCAACGTTTCAAACGCTTGTTGCTGTTGTGTACCCCAGTTCCATGTGTGGTTTTTCCTTGTCAGATTATTCAGAGGTCGTGCTAGGTGGGCGAATTGATAGATGAAGGGACGATAAAAATTGCAGAACCCTAAAAATGATCGGACCTGTTTCAGGTTAGTGGGTGTCGGCCAGTCTTTGATGCCCGAAATTTTGACAGGGTCCATGCGTGTCACCCCCTTTTCAAGGATTAGCCCCAGATAATCGACGCGTGGTGCCTCCCATGTACACTTTTCTGGTTTGAGGTACAAATTGTTCTTTTGGAACACTCGGAGAACATCTTTGACTGCTAAGCGATGGTCTCGTAGGTTGGTTGTCGTTGCAATGAGTACATCATCCATATAGATGATAATTTCAGTCCCCTGTTGCGCATGTTCTTCTTGGACGGTTTTAAAGATATGATTCATCATATTCTGAAACGTGGCTGGGGAGTTTGTAAGTCCGAAGAACATGACGGTCGGCTCGAAAAGTCCGTATTTGGTCTTAAACGCTGCCTTGTGTTCGTCTCCTTGTTTGATTCGTACGTTATTGTATCCCCACCGCACATCGAATTTTGTGAATATGTGTGCGTCTTTGACTTGTGCAATGAGTTTGGGGATTAATGGCAATGGGTACTTGTTTTTGATGGTGTACTCGTTGAGTTTTCGATAATCCTGGACCGGTCGCAGTTTTCCGTCCTTTTTCTTGATAAAGAAGAATGGTGACGCATATGGAGATTTGGATGGTCGGATATACCCTTTATGGAGTTGAGTTAACAGGAACTCCCTAAGAGCTTCGTCTTCAGTCCCCGTTAGGGGATACGTTTTACAAGCAATCGCTTTAGGTGCTCCGTCTTTGAGTTCAATCGCATGATCCCATTCTCTGGATGGGGGGAATCGTTGCGATTGTTTTTCGTCAAACACTGCTGCAAACTCTTGATACTCTGCTGGGATTTCCTTTGACTGTGGTATCGCTGCCGCCTGTGCTAGATCACTTGCAATAGTTGCAGGGCAACTACAATCTTCCTCTAATCGTTGTACGATCTGATCCTTTTCGACATCGGAGAGGACGGTAGTGTAGGTTCTTGATATCGTGGATTTACTCAACAGGTGTCTCCAATTTAGTGAGCGTACAACCACCGGTAGGAAGTTTGTGTCAATGGTGCCGCTCTTCCAGTGGAAGCGGGGTTCGAATGTGGACAACCAGGGGTACCCTAAGATAAGATCTTCAAGGCCTAGATCTGTGACGAGAAACCGCATTTGTCTTTCTTGATTTCCCGTTCGAACTTCTAGATCTACGTAATCTGTTAGTATCCCTGCTCGATTATTAGTTCCGTCGATATTCCAGATTTTTCGAGGTTTATCCAGACGCTGGGTTCCCAGTTTTAGTCTCTTGATAAGTCGGGGATCAATGAAGTTGTCAGTTGCCCCCGAGTCCACCAGTATCTTTTTGTCGGCCATTGCACTCTGCGTTCGAAATGAAACGGGAATTTTCATACTTCGATAGCGGGTAATGTACACGGAGTTACAGAGTGTGCGAATAGCTCTTGCCCAGGCCGTTGGGTTTGAGCTTACGAAAAATCCTTCCCCATAAAGACCTCTTGAATAAGCCGGTCTTTGTCGTCGTCTTCTAGTTCTTTGATAGCTGCCACCAGTTCCCGAGCGCTCGGTTTCTTCTCTTCTTTTGTTTTAGCGCTTTGTACCTGAGCGTCTTCCTCTAGAGGAATTGCTCGTGCTTGGGATGTTTGCGATTTTGATGGGCAGTTGCGACTCATATGACCAGTTTTGCGACAACGAAAACATTTTCCTTCGGTCATTAGTTGAGTGCGCTCGTCATCCGTTAACACTGCCCTGGCTCGGGTGCGACCCGCTGAGGTGTCCATCGCATTGTCGTCTTTCTTCTTCAGTGCTTGCTGCCACTGGGGTTTGGTAAACTTCTTCTTCGTGTCGTTTTGGAAACGGCTAGTGAGGTATAGGTATTTCTGATGTTGTTTGCGTGCTTCGTCTACCCAGTCTTCGAAACTGACAAGGCGGTCACCGAATTCGATCACCTTTCGGTGAAGGGCATTGGGGAGTCCTCCTGCGAACATTTCAATGACCGCTGATTCTTGAAGGTCGTGTCCTGCGAGTCGCGCAAGTTTCTTGAAACCTGCGATATATTCGTCAAATTTGCCCTCTTTCATGCGGTAGGTTTTGAGTTCGTTCTTCGACTTCTGAGCCACCATTGTGTCGATAAACGCGTCTTTGAATCGGTCAAGAACAGTGACCCAGAGGTATTCATCCCAGATGTTTGCTCCTCCCGTAATTTGATCGTGAAGCCATGTTACTTGTGCTCCTGTCCATTCGACCACGTATTCTCCTTTAATATAGGACAGGAAAAGCATGGTTCGCATGAAGGGGCGTTGCATGGTGTCAGCATTCCAGTTGAGTCCTCGATAGATATTCCATTCGAGAAGAAATTGTTCTGTTTTGTCTCGATCGCCGGTGAAATTTTGGGGTTCGTTACCCACTAGCTTTCCATTAGTTCCCCGTCCTCCGGCTCCCATATCTCCCCCTCCTCCAGGCCCTCCATTGGGTGGTCCTGGATTGGGGTTACCACCTCCTCCTCCTCCGGATAAAGGACCGCCAGGAGCATATGGAGGTCCTCCTGGTGGAGGATCGCCTCCACCTCCTCCTCCTCCTCCGCTTGGTCCTCCTCCTGACGGGACTCCAGGGGATACTCCAAATCGAGTAGTTCGGCCCAATACAGTCGCTGGAGGGATAGTGGTAGTTGATGCGATTTGTGACATTGTAGTAGCCAGTGTAGATAGGGCGTTGACAGTACTGGTTCGGGTAGTGGAAATCTGCGTGGGTACGTATTCAGCCAATTGAGCAAGTTTTGTTTCTTCGTCTTCTTGGCGTGATGTAGTGGGAATCTTGACGTCTTCGTCTGAAGCGTCTCCTGCGTCTGATGTGAACTGTAATCGTTCTTCTGGTGCGTTACCGGGCTGTCCGTCAATAGGACCCCAACTTGTTCGATCGACTTTTTCGGTTTCTGGGATAGAGAGTTGTAATTGATGAAGTGCGTCAGGTGGTCGAGTGATTTTCCAATCACCACTTCGTTGGCTTCGTTGGGCAGTTCCCCACTCAAGGGTATTGAAGTCAAATTCGACTGGAATATAAATTCGTTCGAATTGACTATAGGCAAAGTAGCCGGATCGTGTAGGGTCAGGATCGTCTTTCCACTCTGCTCCTTTGAGGAATTTGAGCGGAACGTTTCGTTCGCCTCGTCGTTCGATTCTTTCGTTTGTTGGATACGCCACGGTGGGTGAGAGGTCTGAGTTAATGTTACGTTCGACTGGACGTATCGACTCGACTTGAGTGGCAAGTGTGGAGTATCGGTTGTGCGAAGAACGAGTTCGTCTATGTTGTCGTAACGATTGCCAAACCTCCCCTGACGAGGGCCGTGGATATGGCGACGACAGTATGCGAGAGCGTAGGGGATTACCCTAGGCGGAACGGTGAATATACGAGCGACGGAGTGAATACGAAGTATCTCCGATCGTCGCAGAGAAGATGGTTGGAACTGACAAGTCGACAGGACTTGGATGCAGCCCACGAGGGATTTCGGTATGAAGTCGATGAGATTCAAGAACTCAGACCTAAGGTCCTTGTTCGTAAAGTGTACACGTTAAATACTAATCGGACGACGCCACTACTAAGGACTGCTGTATACGGACCGCCACTAATACTACTAGTACCAGTACTAGTATGACGCCATATGGAATCGCGTAGAACAAGCCAGAAGCATTAAGTAAGTCGGTGAGAGTCACAAGATCAACCAGGTGATGTGATACGAAGGAAGAGGGGGGGAGTCAGAATGTGAAAATGGTCCCACTGATAGTCCATGTGATACGTGATACAGGATGAGAAGGGTTCAGACGTAACAGCATTTAGTGAGATGCGCTGCCCCCGAGGAGGCAATGTTCGTGAATTCCTTGGGTTGATGCGCATCAAACGCGAGGAGCTTGCGGCCGTCGGTGTCACTATGGGCGAGAAGGAGTATCGCTCAGCCATTATCAAGTCCCTGCCTGAAGAAATGTCAAAATTTGCCTCACAATTGCTCACTGCTTCGCGCATTATCCAACCCACCACGTCCATCGATCCTGACACCCTCATTGACCACATATCTGAAGAGGCAGATCGGCTGGCCGCGCGACGCAAGCGTGATGGCAGCTCATCTGGGAAAGGAAAGCAGTCATCTTCTGGAACCCAGGATGAGGCGATGGCGGCTACTCAAGGGGATGGCGGGAAGAAGAAGAAGAAAGGCAAATGCCACAACTGCGGCAAGCAAGGGCACTGGGCACGAGATTGCCGGTCACCCAAGAAAGAACAAAACAACAATACAAACCAAGCTAATCAGTCGTCGTCATCGGGGCAGTCCAGCCAACAGCAGAGTCAGCCACCGGCATACACGAACAATACCAAGCCCGAGAACAAGCCTGTGGGGTCAGCTAACATTTTGTGGCCGTCTCTGATGATGAGTCTGACGGGTGCTGGTCGGGCCTGTTTGTCGGCAGCGTGCTTGAGCTAGGTGTTGACGTCACCCTTCCTGGTGCAGAAGAAATGGAGTTGAGTCGAGGACTCGCAGCTGCCGTTATCACCCAGGTGGAGGAGGCATGAACACTGCGCATCGAGCTATACGATTCGGGCGCCACGCGCCACATTTCCCCTTATTGTGACGACTTCATCACTTACCAGACGCTGGACCTGCCCCTTTATTTGAATGCAGCGAATTGTCAGCAGTTCCTGGCATTGGGCACCGGGGACATGGTCATCAGAGCACCGACTGGTGGAGGTGGGCAATCTGAGCTCACCTTGAAGAATGTGCTTCACGCACCATCAGTCGGGTACACCCTTATCTCGCTCAGGGCCTTGGACAGCCTGGGCTACGACATCGCAATCGGCAGCGGACGCCTTGAGATCTTGTCGCGCGCTGGTGAACGCCTTGCCCACATCCCTAAGAGTGCGCACGGTCTCTACCGTGTGACGCACGAGGGGGGGGGAGCCTATGCAGTGGAAATTGTCACCGTGATGGAGCTACACCGGCGCATGGGGCATATTGCACCTGCTAGCGCACGCAAGCTCGTTGAGGGTGGCCTTGTCACCGGAATCGCGCTGGACCCGAGCTCTTGGGAAGAGCACTGTGAGGCATGCATTTTCATGCGTGCCACTTGGCAGTCCATTCCAAAACTCCGAGTCAGCAAGCAGGCTGCACAGTTCGGCAATGAAATACATACCAATGTCTGGGGGCCTTCCCCGGTTGCCACCCGATGAGGCCGCCGCTATTTTGTCACCTTCACGGACGATGCGACGCGTTTCACCCTCACGTACCTTCTCGTGGCGAAGAGCGATGCCTTCCCTTGCTACAAGGAGTTCGAGGCATGGGCGAGGACTCAGAACCACTGCAACGTGGTTAAGGTCCTGCGCTCCGACCGTGGGGGAGAATACCTGAGCGCTGCCTTTGATGAGCACCTCGCCAGCGTTGGTACAGCTCGGCGACTCACCGTGCATGATACACCTCAGCTCAATGGGGTTGCCGAGCGACTTAATCGCACCCTCGTGGAGAAGGTACGGGCACTCCTTCACATGTCTGGTCTTCCCCAGAGCTTGTGGGGGGAGGCACTTCGTCACTCCACCTGGTTGAAGAACCGTACGTCAACGCACGCTCTCAGGGGCAAGACGCCTTGGCAGGCGCTCTATGGAAGCCCGCCTGATCTCTCGGGGCTGAAACGATTCGGCGAAACCGTGTGGGTACACGATGCAGATGGCTCTAAGCTTGACCTGCGGGCGAAGGAGGGACGCTGGATCGGATTCGATACCGAGTCCCGCGCCCACCGTGTATACTGGCCTGTGAGTCAGTTGGTCAGCGTCGAGCGAAACGTGTATTTTGCAGCGGCTGCACGGCTCGAGGGGGAGAAAATGGACATACCATCCTCTGACATCCCTCCGAGCGAACTGTCTGCCACTACGCCGCTGCCCACACCACCCCCTCAACAGCCTGCACATGCTCAACAACCTGCACCGCTGCCGCCCGACGAGCCTGCGCCGCCGTCTCCCAAGTCTTCATTGACTTCGTTGTTGTCGTCTCGTGCGGTCTCGGAAGACTTGCAACTTGATGCGGCTGACCCTGAGCCAGAACCCGAGCCGGAACCCAAGGTACGACGCAGCTCTCGAGCGCGCAAGCCGTCGCGTTGGCTCCGCGATATCCAGGAGGGAGTGGCTGTGTCGTCCACTCGTCGTACTGACCCAGCCTTACCCAGGGGAGTTTCGTTCCCAGGGGGGTTTGGTGGTGATGAGGAAGAAGCCAACGCGGCTGTCAGTGGTGCATGGTCGGTCGAAGCCAGATTACCAGTCCTGCGTGAGAACTGGGCCGGATTTGAGGTGGCTCTTGTGGCCGAAACCTCGGATTCCAAGGCAACCGAACCGCGTAACCTCGCAGAGGTGAAACGTCGCCCCGACTGGCCCCTCTGGGAGCAGGCCATCCGCGAAGAACTCAACACCCTACACACCGCCGGCACCTGGACACTCGAGCACCTGCCACCCGGAGCGAACCTCATAGGCTCCAAGTGGGTCTTCAAGGCGAAGAAGGATGCCTCAGGGAGGGTTGTGCGCTACAAGGCGCGACTCGTTGCGCAGGGTTTCAGCCAGGTGGAGGGGGTCGATTACTTCGACACCTATGCCCCTGTGGCTCGGCTTCCCTCGTCGCGTGCGGTCATCGCGATGGCAAACCGTCTCGGGCTGGAACTGCACCAAGTCGACATTAAGGGTGCGTATCTGAATGGGGAGTTAACCGGCGAAGAAGTCTTGTATATGCGTCACCCACCTGGATACCCCAAGGACAACACCGGGCGAGTCCTCCGACTTCGCAAGTCGTTGTATGGGCTCAAACAAGCCGGCCGAAGGTGGTATCAGAAATTCGTTTCCATTCTCACCGGACTCGGATTTTCGCAGTGCAAAGTCAACCAGGCCGTCTTCTACAAGCACAACAAGGCCCCAACCGTTTTCATTGTCATCGCCGTGCACGTGGACGACTGCACCATCGCCGCCAACAGCACCTCGGCCATCGACGCTCTCAAGACTGGGCTCCGGAAGCACGTCGAGGTTATGGACCTCGGCGAGCTGCACTGGATGCTTGGGATCGAGGTGCGACGCGATCGAGCGGGTGGGACTGTGCACCTGTCCCAATGCTCCTACATCGATTCAATCCTGTGGCGCTATGGGTTCGACGACGCGAAGCCTGTGTCCACGCTGTTTGACACCCAAGTCCGGCTCACCCTCGAACAGGCCCCGGCGGATGCGGCCGAGTTTGCGATGATGCGCAACATGCCCTACTGCGAGGCTGTCGGTGCGCTCAACTGGGCAGCACTCGCTACGCGCCCCGATATCGTGTTCGCAGTGGCCACTGTGGCCCGTTTCTCAGCCAACCCCGGGATGGCGCATTGGAACGCTGTAAAGCGTATCTTTCGCTATCTCGTGGGCACCCGTGACCTTTGGCTCACATACGGCGAGACTCGGCGCACCCTGGTCGGATATGCCGACGCTGACGGGAGCATGTCGGAGGACCGCCGTGCCATTACTGGGTACGCATTTCTTATTGACGGTGGGGCAGTTTCGTGGTCTTCGAAGAAACAGGAGATCATCTCCCTATCAACGACCGAGAGCGAGTACGTCGCTGCGACCCACGGCATGAAGGAAGCACTGTGGCTTCATAACCTTCTCGCCGAGGTCTTCGAGCCCATTGTGGATGCGACGACGTTGTTCTCGGACAACCAGTCGGCGATCGCTTTGACACGCGACCATCAATACCACGCCCGCATGAAGCACATCGACGTGCGGTACCATTTTATTCGCTGGGTGGTGGAGAGCGGTGCACTGCGCCTTGTCTACTGCCCAACCGCCGACATGGTTGCAGACGCCCTTACCAAGGCGCTCCCCTCCCCGAAGGTCAAGCACTTCGCAGAGTGCCTAGGACTTTGCACGGTTTGAGGGGGAGTGTTGGAGTAGTCCGCGGCTTCGGACAGCTCAGACGACACGTTCTGTTGAGATAAGATATGGACTCAGGTGTTCGTATGATTTACTTTATGCCTCATCTCGTTACCATCATGCAAACCGCGCGTTGAGTTCCTATGATACTTACAGAGTCTCAGACTCATTCCATATGATAATCTAGTTACCGACAGTAGTACTTAAGACCTGCCATTTCGTACTGTAACACCTCAGTTCTGCTAGTGTGTGCAGAGACTGAGGTGAGTATTCCGTAGTTTACCTTACCTGTCACCTGTACTTACTTGCGCTAGACGCGCCGTCCATTTGTACAGGTATATATATATCAGTTCTGCTAGTGTGTGCAGAGACTGAGACGCGCCGTCCATTTGTACAGACATCGTGCCGCACACACGTTTACTCACTAACTTAATAACCCCTAATCCCATTCCACTCCCGTCCATAATCCCTAGACCTTATTGGTTATTCGCCCTTTACAAGTCGTTCCTGAGTTCAGAAGCCGTGCGCTTTGCTCAGTGTCACGTGGTGACATCGTTCCGACCACTGCGCGATCCAGACGTCGCAAATGCACTCATGAGCACTGGAAGAACTGTCAAGACTACCCAGAAGCACACACATGGGTATTAGGTCAGCCAACATATAGCGAAGAAGAAGAAGAGGTTCGCGCTCTCGTATGGGCCCAGGCAGATGGATATCCTGCGGCAGAAGAAGAAGACTATACAGTAGAGGAGGATGAAGCCCTCCGTATACGCCAGTTAGTGAGTGGAATGATCGTCCACCCGTCGTCTCCAGACACTGGCACAAGTATTACAGGAAGAATGAGGGTCACGTGATCTGTCACGTGAAAGTCCCAGATCATGCCTTGTATCTGGTCTAACCCATAAGTCATGGGACTTCAAGGATGGAAGAGCTTTGTATAATGTAACGTTTCCTCGGATGTGAGATTCCCGAGAGGCCGAAGAAGATGTCACGTGTAGAAGAGGAGGTCAAGTCCCAGGTCACAGTATGTATCTGACCTAAGCCATAACTCAGGGGACTTCGGTGTTGTATCAAGAATAGAAGATTATGGAAGGTTCTGGAAGGGCCATGGTAGGCATGAGGTCAGAGGCGATTCCTGACAGCTGAAGGTCTAGACATTTCCTTTTGTGGTTCAAGTTCTGATGGAACAGGTTCTGATGCGCTGGTATTGCGCCCTGACATTTGTTATCTTTGTTCTCTATTGTTCTATTGTTCTATGATGTCATTTGTGAGTCATGTGTTGTTCTTATCTCTGACTCATGGTTGTGTTATCTCTGACTCATGTGGGGCCTTATGCCTCATGTACTGTATGTTTCATGATAAGCCCCTGTGGCTTGATGGACAATTCCTATTGGCAGATAAGGTCGTAGGTCGTGTTTACTATAGTTCAAGCTCAGCTTTAAAGCTAGCTTGAAAGTACTATATATACTAGGCAGGTTTCGCCAGTAGTCGTTAGCTTAGTTGTTTTGGACTTCCACCTGTATTCCTCTCAGGTTCTATTCAAAGCATTCTCATAGCAGAGTCATTGGTCTGTGTGACTAGTATCTTATCTTGTTGCCAACTTGTGTGTCAAAGTCATCACCTTGTTAGGCCATCATCAAGGGGACCTTTTCTGGTTATTCGCCCTTCACGAGTTCTTGTTGAGTTGTAAGCCGTGCGCTTAGCTCATCGTTTGATTCAAGGAAGCATTCGGATCCAAGTCGGATCAGCGTTTGGTGGAAACGCTACACTCAGAGTTGAAGCAAGGAAGACCCATCGGATCCAAGTCGGATCAACATTCAGTGGAAACGTTACATGGTTGGTCCCTGTTAATTGCATTGCTATCCCTTCATTTGTGTCTGCTTGTCTTGTTGTCCCTTTGTGGACTTATCTATAGAGGCCTCATTATTTGGTCCTCTCTTGTCATCATTCGGCTATTCCAGGCGTCATTCAGAGTAGCGTCGACTCTCGTCGTCGACATGGTTTCCAGTCTGCAGGTCAAGGCAGGACTGAAGGTAGCGTTGGGCCAAAATGTTACATTGATGGCGACGGAAAGGTAGCGCGCTGCATTTTATATCAGACAACGAAATCCCCGACGGTGCGCACACATGCTCTGTATGTCATTAATCCTTTGCCAAGTCGCCACAGGTTTATTACAAGGAACGAATCTTCCATATCAAGCAGAATGAAGACCGCATTCAATTTGCACTTGAACTGTACAATTTCGCTTCTGCATTGGTCACAGGGAAGGATGACGAAGATGTAGAACAAGAGGTCGACAAGCTCACGGCTCATCTCAATAACCTGGCTACTTGTTACGTCCCAGGTCATACCACGTAGCTGACCTAACCCATAAGCGATGGGACGTAGATTGGAGGACGCTTACCTTTCTCTGATGACTGATGGCCTCTTCGTTTCGCATGCTTACTATGATGATTACTGATAGTATTACTATACGATGACGACAGCTTACTGTACGATACCGAGTTGTGGCGTATGTCTTAGTGGACGATCACTCAGCAGTAGTAGTTGTGGCTGTATCGCTGACGAAGGCGTACAGTTGCGAAGTCTGTTATAAGGCAGCTGTCGACTGATGTGGTCGACAGCTTGACACTCTTGTATTCTCAGACAATCTAGTCGGGGATCCCTCTCTTCTATCTTGGTCACTGCTCCCTTAGGACGGCTCTTTCAGGAGTCCGTGCAAGACAAGTCTCACCTTTGCGTGTAGATCCGATTCGCTAAGTCACGTTACCTGCCATCGCGTGAACGGGTCTAAGTCAGACCATCGTCATAACATTAGTGTCAAGCTATCCGTACACGCCGTGGCGCCAATCACTACAAAAGACGGCTGGGACTTCCAACCCTTTGTCATCAATTCAAGAGAAAGGGACGCTCCCGCAAGATATGTTATCAATCGAGTTCGTTGGAGGACAATCCCCGACGAAAGACGAAGTGGACCTCTAGACCACTTCAACACTGGTTACTACGCCGAAGCAGCCACAGCACAACGGTTTCACCCCATCATCTTTCATCACGGAAGGTGTTGTTGGGTAGAACTTAGGTGGAACAGAACCCACGAATACTTTGAAGCAGCAAGGCCAGCTGGGGACGACCTAAACTGTAACATCTTACTATCAGAAGCACGTGATGTTGAAGAACAAGGAAGAATCGACGGGACCCCAGAAGAAGCACACGAAGAGCCAGTATCACCTGAGCTCCAACACCGAACTCCCGCAAGGTCGGACACAAGTCACACAAGTGAACGAGCACCAACACCATCAATCGCCGAAGAACCAGAGAACATTTACGTTCACGAAGAACCAGCGGTGGAAAACATCATCCAACAAACCGCTACGTTGCATATTCCAGATCCCATTCGCATGGCCACTCAAACCCTCACTGAAGAACCAACGCCACTCATCATTGACGAGCGAACGGGTCATGTTGTAGACATGAACCCCGAAGACTTACAAGCGGCACGAAGAGCTATGGGACCCGATGAGCCAGACCAACCAGGAGGCTTCGATTTCGACTACAATGACCCGCCTCCTCAACCATATGAGCAAATTAACAGAGGAGAAGGAATACGGGGATACCCCTTTAGACGACAACAGGATGCCCCGCCACCACAAGGAGGAGGAGGAGGTCCACCACCAGGAGGAGGACCACCAGCAGGAGGACAACCCCAAGGAGGACCACCGCAAGGAGGAAATGCCACAGACAAATTTATAGGGAATCCGCCAAGCCCGTTCAATGGCGATCGCGCAAAAGTTGAAGGATTTATCCTTCAATGGGAAGTCTACGCCGGAGTAAACGCCAGTCACACAGCCATGAGAAACAAATACCAAAAAGCTATGTTGTTTCTCACATACGTTCAAGGTGATCTAGTTAACGCCTGGGTCATGTCAGCTAGTCAATGGCTAGTTCGAGAAGTGGCAAGAGGCGTCAGTCAATTCGACAATAGGCTATGGAACAATGTTCTACAAGCCTTCAGGAGACAATTCGCCGACGTACTCAGCAAAGAACGTGCTCAAGCACAACTCGATGCTGGAATACGAATGAAAGAAGGAAGAATCGATGACTACATCGCATTATTCGAACAATTGGTTCGATACGCGGGATACGACATTAACGCCGAACAGACCCTCAAATACTTCATAAAAGGGTTACCAAGGACGTTATACGAAGCCATGTATCAACATGACGACCCAAGGACATACGAAGAGTGGAGGGCATCGGCTCTCAGAAGACAGCAAAAATGGATCCATATGCAGACGGTGCGCGGAAACCTTGACATGTTCAAGAACACTAACAAAAATCACGCGGGAGCACTATCAAAATTGCTTGCTCCACTACCGCACCCAGATGCAATGGATACATCCGCGGACCGAGTCAGGGAAGACTCGCAGGAGCAGAGGACGTCCTCAATAACCCACGACCTCCATTTCCACCACGAGGAGGATATCTCCAAAGACAAAGGGAGAACCGAGGAAATCGCGATTTCAGTCAAGTGCGGTGTTACAATTGTAACAAATTGGGGCACATCAGCCGAGACTGTCGCCAGCCAAAACAAGGAAGACGACCGCAGATTAGAAGTGCGGAACAGAAGCCGCAAACAGACGAAGATAAAGCCGAAGACTGGCTCAGGGGAGTAGCGAGCGAGGGAGATGACGTGAAAGACCTCATCCTACAAAGTTGATGGGGACGGATTTTTCAGACGCCTGAACCCGACGGCCTGGGTGAGGGCATTTCGTTGTAACACCGTGTACATTACCCGCTACCGATCTATGCGAGTTCCAGTTCATCTCGACACGCGTTACAACACGGCCGACGTAAAAGCACTGGTGGACTCAGGGGCCACCGACAATTTTGTGAGCGCACGATTTCTCGAAAAGGCAGGGATAAAGACACGTCGTCTAGAAAATCCGAAAAGGATATACAATATCGACGACTCGACCAACAAAGCCGGACTTATCACCCACTATGTGATCCTCCGCGTCCATGTAGGAGAAAAGGAAAAGATATGCAATTCCTAGTCACCAATATAGGAAAAGAAGAAATCCTTTTAGGATACCCATGGCTTGCCGCATACGAGCCTCAATTCGACTGGAGGACGGGGACAATAAACAAAGCACATCTTCCCATTATCATCAAAACCGTCAACCCAAATAACCGAAGGGATGTGCTTGCCCACTTACTCACCGAACAGAAGGAAAAGATCGTCACCCAGTTAGAGGAAGCCGAAGAGAGGGGACGAAGAATAGTCATCCCAAAAAGGCCAAAACCAACGGAGCAAGAAAAAGGTCCTACCCTACTCCCCAGGTACGAAGCGTTCAGAAAGGTCTTTGACGAAGAAGCTTCGTCAAGACTACCAGAGCGAAGACCTTGTGACCACGCCATCACTCTTCTCCCAAACGCACCAAAGGCACTAACGTGCAGGATCTACCCAATGACTCGACAAGAAGATGAAGCGTTGGACGATTTCATCGATGAGCATCTCAAAAAGGGATATATCAGACCGTCGCAATCCCCCTATGCATCATCCTTCTTCTTTATCAAGAAGAAAGATGGCAAACTACGACCGGTTCAAGATTACAGGGCAATCAATCGGTGGACGATACGAAACCAATACCCCCTCCCTCTCATCACAGATCTTATGAGAGACCTTGGAGGAGCGGTGATGTTCTCAAAATTCGACGTCAGACAAGGCTACAATAATATTCGAATCAAGGAAGGCGATGAACATAAAGCTGCCTTTAAAACACGTCGAGGTCTTTTCGAACCAACGGTGATGTATTTTGGACTTTGTAACTCACCAGCAACTTTCCAAGCCTTCATGAACGATATCTACAGACCAGTAATCGAGGAATTCGCCCCCAAAGGAACGCACATCCGCATCTATATGGATGATATCGCTATCGCCACCAAAGACTGTGGATCCCTACAAAAAACCGACGATGCTCACACCGCTGCAGTGGCTGCGGTCCTTCAAATGCGAAGGACCATGATCTCTATTTCAAACTGGCGAAATGTGCCTTTCACGTCCCGTCAATAGATTACCTGGGGGTAATCCTTGAAAAGGGGATGACACGCATGGACCCAGCAAAAGTAGCAGGTGTACGTGACTGGCCGACACCAGCAAAAGTCAGAGATGTACGCAGTTTTTTGGGTTTTTGCAACTTTTACCGCCCTTTTATCCGAGGTTTCGCCAACATTGCTCGCCATTGAATACACTAACAAGAAAGGACAAAGAATGGCGATGGGGCGCAGATCAACAAAATGCGTTCCAAACGCTCAAAAATCGTGTCACGAGCAACCCAGTTCTCGCGCATCCAAACCCCGAAGTCCAATATGACTTAGAAGTGGATGCGTCAGGATTTGCCGTAGGAGCAGTACTAACGCAAAGAGGTCACGATGGCAAAAAACATCCAGTAGCATTCTACTCCGCAACACTCAACGAAGCCGAACGCAACTACGACATATACAACCTGAGTTGCTCGCCATCGTAAAAGCATTGCGAAACTGGAGATACCTGTTGGTGGGGTCGCCACACAAGGTCAGAGTATTTTCGGATCATATGAACCTTCAATACTGGCGGGACCCACAGAAAATAAGCCGAAGAGTAGCAAGAGAGGTACTCGAGTTAGAAGAGTACAACATTGAGATACACCATCTCAAAGGAAGAGCCAATGGTCGAGCTGATGCGCTATCGAGAAGACCAGACTATGACACGGGAGAGAAGGACAACGACCAAATCACCGTCCTCCCGAACCACGTATTTGCGCGAACAGCCGCTGAAAGCGTGTCGCCAATAATAGAGCAACACGCGAAGCAAATCGAGCTGTGGATCAGCCCTTACGAACTCAAAAAAATCGACGGTATATGGCTCAAGGAAGGAAAAGTCGTCATCACAAGTCGCAAGGAGGAGGATCTGAGAGAGATCATCAAACAACATCACGACACGCGGACAGCCGGTCACCCAGGAATAAACAAGACATTCGAGCTATTGGCTCGATATTACTGGTGGCCTCAGATGAAGAAAGAAGTTGCTGACTATGTAACAGGTTGCGCCGAATGTCAAAGACATAAAGTCAACACGCGACCGACAAAAGCACCACTGGCGCCTATATATCCAAGGCCTGAGGCTACTCCTTTCGAAGTCATTGCCGTAGACTTCATAACCAAGTTGCCTCCATCAGACGGATACGATTCAATACTCACCATCACAGATCATGATTGCTCGAAAGCATCGATCTTCATTCCTTGTCAAGAATCAATGTCAGGCGAAGAAACGGCAAAACTCTACGCGCAGAAAGTACTACCCCGATTTGGCCTACCTAGCAAAATTATCAGCGATCGAGACCCTCGGTTCGCCGCAAAATTCATGAGGGAACTGTGCCGAATCCTTCAAATCCAACAAAACATATCAACCGCTTATCACCCAAGAACGGATGGCCAATCGGAACGTTCCAATCAGTGGCTGGAACAGTACTTACGACTCTGGACTAATGAAAAACAAGATAACTGGGCGGCTCAATTGCCCCTTGCAGAGTTTGCGCACAACAATACGATAAGCAGCACCACGAAACAGACCCCGTTCTTCGTGCTGATGGGGTATCATCCTAGAGATAAATGGGCGCCAGGAACAAGCAGTCTTCCTAGCGTATCCACTAGGATAGAACAACTAAAAGAAGCCCGTCGGAGCGCACAGGAAAATATGATCAAGGCTCAAAAGTCGTGGATCAAACACAAGGACACGCCCCGATACACCCTAGGAGACCAAGTATGGTTAGATGGGCGCAACCTACGAACTAATCAACCAACGCCCAAGCTTGCGCCCAGAAGTCAGGGGCCCTTTGAAGTAGTACAGGTGATGTCCCCTGTGAATTACCGGCTCAAATTACCTCCGCAGTGGAAAATCCATGACGTATTCCACACAGATCTGCTTACGCCTTACAAAGAAACGCGTATGCACGGCGTAAACTACCTACGACCTCCACCAGAACTGGTCGAAGGCGTGGAAGAATATGAAGTCGAAAAGGTCTTAGACTCTAGGAGGTACGGACGAGGGCGCAAACTACAGTATCTTATCAAATGGAAGGGGTACTCAGACTCAGAGAACCAGTGGGTTCCGTGGGACGACGTTCACGCCGAGGAAGAGATAAGGAAGTTCGCACGATCTCACCCGAGGGCTGAAACTCACATAAAAGCAGCCACGACAGGACCATCGAACCTATCATCCCCTACACCCCTCTTTAACATGACCAATGTGCCCCTCTCCACTATCTCCCTTGACGAGGTCGCCTTCCCCAACATCGACACCCTCGACACCTACGACACCAGCAATAACGTCGACGACCCCTTCTGCTCCGCCATGGCAGAAGTCCGAGCAGTCGCCACGCGAGACAGAGACGAACGAGAGCAACAAGAGCGGGACCTCGCTGAAGCGCGCCGGCGATTCCCTACACCAGCCAGCGGACGAGTGGAAGAAGATGAGGGAGGACTACTCCCTCTTGAAGGAGGTGATGACGTCATGGAGACAGGATCAGGTGGTGAAGAGGACGGCCGCGGAGCGGAGAATGAGGATTCAGATGCTGATGAGGGAGGTATCCGCCAGCCCTCCACCGCAAACACCTCTACCACCGCTGTCGACTACCTCAGCGACGACGACGACGAGAGCATCGACTCCTACCATGACGCCAACGTCATCTGTACCCGGTGCGATAACTCCATTGCTTACTGCCACTGTACTCCCGCACCTGTACCTTTCCAAGTCCGCGTCGTTGCCAGCGAAACCGACGATGAGTCGGTCCGACCACCTCCAACTGCTGTTGTCTACGGACCAACGGCCGAGCAGGGGTATGCGGAGCAGGGCCTCCCGTCATACGCAGAAGCCCGAGACTCCTCACCGATCAACACGCGCCGCACGTATGGCACGAGGTTCCCTCTCCGTGCCATATCACCTACTCCCGGAGGGTTCACCCTCAACAATGGGATGAACTGGGTGCCGTTGGTGATAGAACACGACGGGCGTCGCATCCCCGCAAAGTACGTGCGGGTCCGGATGCTTGACAACCCGGAGGTTTTTGGAACGATGGGAAGGGGTTTGCTGATATACCGTGCCGAGATTCATGCAGAACCCTGCAGAGATATGGGTCCGCCAGCTGAGTACAACCGAAGTCAACTACAGTATTTCCGCGCTGACTTCCGTGGCAAGCGGCAAGTAGATGAAGCCCTCGCTAGGCTTGGAGATATATCTCTCCAGGCTGAAGTCAGGCGCTACCGCTCGTCCATGGAGGTCATCGCGGAACTCGAAGGCGCCATCAAAAAGCTCGAGGACAATATCTACGTCCATAGTGATCGAGCGCGGCACTCGGCAACACGGTTAGGGCGGGCACATGCTCTTAGGAGGGTACGTGACGAGCATGAGACGGACGTCGGACTGACTACGGTGACCAATTGGGTCGTGGAGCGTGGGCGCTCACCCTTGTAAAGGGGGTGATGTTACGTCCCAGGTCATACCACGTAGCTGACCTAACCCATAAGCGATGGGACGTAGATTGGAGGACGCTTACCTTTCTCTGATGACTGATGGCCTCTTCGTTTCGCATGCTTACTATGATGATTACTGATAGTATTACTATACGATGACGACAGCTTACTGTACGATACCGAGTTGTGGCGTATGTCTTAGTGGACGATCACTCAGCAGTAGTAGTTGTGGCGTATGTCTTAGTGGACGATCACTCAGCAGTAGTAGTTGTGGCTGTATCGCTGACGAAGGCGTACAGTTGCGAAGTCTGTTATAAGGCAGCTGTCGACTGATGTGGTCGACAGCTTGACACTCTTGTATTCTCAGACAATCTAGTCGGGGATCCCTCTCTTCTATCTTGGTCACTGCTCCCTTAGGACGGCTCTTTCAGGAGTCCGTGCAAGACAAGTCTCACCTTTGCGTGTAGATCCGATTCGCTAAGTCACGTTACCTGCCATCGCGTGAACAGGTCTAAGTCAGACCATC
>WITN01001399.1:0-18619 GCA_015025155.1 Lactarius quietus
GTTATGCACATCAACAAAATGCCAGTAAGCTGAAACTTTTTGTGATTTTTTCCCCAAGTCACATTTCCCTTTGATCATTTTTGATTTTCCGAAATGGACTTTCATTGACTAGTAGTTGACCTTTGACTAAACATTGACTGAAATGCAGGTTTTTTTGACTTTGGCCTGACTTTCGCTTGAATTCCTTTTTTACTGTGCATGAAGGCTGAGAGTCGTCTCAATGCATGAAGGCAGAGCTTTGATACAATGCGGATCAAAATGAGACTGAACGGAGCCCTTGGATTCCACTAACTTGAGAGTAGTACAAGAAGTCCAAGCTGTCGACCACATAAGTCAACAGCTCCCTTATAACACCTATGAACGGTACACCTTCATCAGCGATACCGCCGCTACTACTACTATTGCTAAGCTGATCCATAATCGTCCACTAACATCACCAGTCATCGTACACATATCTTGGTAAGTCCATTCCACGGCTGAGTAAGTATTTGGGAGCAACTTGTCATCCTGCTTACTGTGGTGAACCATTACATCACCCCCTTCACAAGGGTGAGTGCCCATGCTCTACTACCCAATTTGGTACTGTGGTTAGTCCCACATCCGTCTTGTGTTTGTCTCTGACTCGCTTTACTGCATGTGCCCTTCCCAACCTCGCTGCTGAGTGCCTGGCTCGATCGCAGTGCACGAAGATGTTGTCTTCGAGCTTTTTGATTGCCTTCTTGAGCTCGGTGATGATCTCCCAGGCTGCACAGTAGTGCTTCACCTCAGCCTGGAGGGATATGTCCCCCAACCTTGTGAGGGCTTCTTCTACCTGTCGCTTGCCTCATAAGTCAGCGCAGAAGTACTGGAGCTCCTCCCAAGTGTACTCAGCTGCTGGCCCCATGTCACGACACGGCACTGCGTGAATGTCCCCCCTGTAGATGGGCACATACCTCCCCATGGTCCCAAAGACCTGAGGGTTGTTGAGCATGCATACCCAAACATATTTGGCGGGGGTTCATCGTCCTTCATGCTTGATGATCATCGGCACCCAATTCATCCTGTGGTTGCAGACAAATCCGCCTGGAGTAGTGTAACGATCAACATAGTAAGCAGGATGATGAGTCACTCCCGAAGACTTACTCAGCAGCAGTGGAAGGATTACTCAGAGGAACTGTAGGATTACTCACCGTATTAGTGGACGATTAGCAAGCAGTATGAGTAGTGGCATTGTTGCTGATGAAGGCACGCGCCTTGTACAGTTTATAAGGAAGCTGTTGACTGATGTGGTCGACAGCTTGACGCTTTTGTAGAACTCTCGAATCTAGTTGGCCTTCTCTCTCCATTGGTCAATCCAACTAGCCGTACTTGAACCCTTAGGGAGGCACTTGCAGGTGTCCTCAGTAGTCACACCTTCGATGTGTTTGACTCTTCATCACTAAGTCACGTCACCCTTTGCCACCACATATTGCAGCCTAAGTCAGGCTTTGCCGCTCAAGGCATTACAAGTAGGCGATAGGGCATGGAGAGCGTGCTGCGCTGCACTCTCACATCGCGTGTTGATGGGTGAGGCATCTCAGTTGGGGCAGTCTGCCTCCATCCCTCTTGCAGTGTATCCTGCATCGGCCATAGGTCCATAAACCACCACAACTGGTGCTGGTTGCAGGATCTCTTCTTCTTTGTTGTTGACACTGTTTGATTGGGGGGTGGTAACAATGGTATAGTCCATGTTGTGGTGTGGTACTGGCCATGGGGCACAGTGGCAGTAGTTGGGGGCATTGTTGCACCGTGTGCATACCACAGTGGGATTGTAGTAGGATTTGTCATCTGTGTCACTGGCTTCGTCGACTGCAGTGATTGTGGAGGGTTGTATACTCACTGCATCAGTTGGAACCTCCTCTGTTGCCTTGCCATTCTGGTTGGACCCACTGCCTCCAGTTGATCCTCCCTCCATGCCTTCATCAACTTCAAATGTAGTTGGTTGTCAGCCTGTATCTTCCTCCACTCATCCCCTTGCGGGTGTGGGGAATTGCCTGCGAGCCTCTGTGAGATCGCAGTTGGCTTGATCTTGCTCGGCAATTGTTCTGACATATTCAATGGCTGAGCAGAAAGGGTCATCATCATTGTTGAAGGTGTCATAGGTGGCAATCTGTTTGAGGTTGTCAAAGTCAACAATGTCAAGGGTAGAGGATGGAATGTTAGTGGTCATCAGGGAGAATGGTGAGAGCACTGAGGTTTGATTGTTATCCTGACCCACTTTTATGCGGACCTCTCGAGCTGGGTTTAATCGTTTGAAGTCCCGTATGGCCTCGTCTGCGTGAATGTTGTCCCAATTGACCCATTGGTTATCGGAGTCTGGGTAACCCTTCCATTTGATCAGATACTGCAATTTGCACCCTCTTCCATGTTGCCAGGAGTCTAGTACTCTTTTGACCTCATATTCTTCCACATCTCCTACCAATTCTGGTGGTGGGTGTTGATAGTTTGCACCGTGAATCGGCATTTCTTTGTAAGGTGTGAGAAGATCTGTGTGAAACACATCATGTATGCTCCACTGTGTGGGAAGTTCAAGTTGATAATTGACGGGCGACATCACCTGGACGACCTTAAATGGCCCGTGTCTCCTGGGTGCAAGCTTCTTGGTTGGTTGGTTGGTGTGTAGGTGGCATCCCTCGAGCCAGACCTGGTCTCCTATCTGGTACTTGGGCATATCACGGTGTTTGACCCATGACTGTTGCGCTCATGTCATTTGTTCTTGTGCCTGGCATCTTATCTCCTTCAATTGTTCGAGCCTTGCGGTGACCTGTGGTATTGGGGATGGCGTATCAGTCCAATTAGTATGTGGGTGATATCTCATCAGAATCCTAAATGGGGATTTGCTTGTAGATTCATTAACCCAATTGTTGTGTGTAAATTCAGCAATCGCTAGGTGCTGAACCCAATCGTCCTGCCTCTTGTTGACCCAGAACCTGAGGTATTGTTCCAACCATTGGTTAGTCTGTTCCGATTGTCCATCCATTCGTGGGTGATATGCAGTTGAAATGGTTTGTTTTATGCCCATGATATGACATAGTTCCCTCATAAACTTGGACACGAATCAGGGGTCTCGATCGCTGATGACCTTTGATGGTAGTCCAAATTGAGAGACTACGTGTTTGGCATATAGGGCTGCCGTTTCTTTGCCTGAGATTTCTTCCCTGCATGGTATGAATATGGAGGCTTTTGAGCAATCATGGTTGGTGACCATAAGTATGGAGTCAAATTCCTGCAATACTGGGAGTTTAGTGATGAAGTCTAGGGCAATTACTTCAAATGGTGTAGCTTCCAGTTTCAGGAATATTGGCTGTAATGGCACCTTTGTATTGCGTGTGTTAACTTTGCACCTCTGACATTCAGCGCATCCCTTGACGTAGTTAGTGACATTGTGCCTCAGTGATGGCCACCAATAGTGTTGTTCTACTTGCTGTATGGTGCATGCTACTCCTGGATGTCCGTGAATTGGTGGGTTGTGATGGGCTGAAATGACTTCTCTGATTTTTGCTTCCTCTCCTGTAAGGACTAGTCTAGTTCCCTGGTACCATCAGCAGTTGTCAACTTTTGTGAGTCGATGGGGATCGACCCACTTGCATATTTTGTCCTCATTTTGTCCTTTCTGGGATGCTTCTGCGGTTGTTGTGGTCCACACAAATAGTTTGTTTGGAAGGACCATGATGTTTTTGTTATCCTTCTCTCCTTGATCGTAATCTGACCATCGCAATAGCGCATCGGCTCTTCCATTGGCGGTTCCTTTGACATGATGTATTTTGAAGTTGTACTCTGCAAGTTCCAAAACTTCTCTGGCGATCCTCCTACTTATCTTCTGGGGATCTTGCCAGTATAGGAGATTCATGTGATCAGAGAAGATGCATACTTTGTGGGGTGATCCTGCCAATAGATGTCTCCAATTCCTCAGGGCTTTGACAATAGCCAGGAGTTCGAGGTTGTATATGTCATAGTTCATGGTTCGTCCTTGCATGTGAGTTCATTTCGTGGCTTTGCAATTGAGGCAAATCCTTTGATAAACTGCCAGTAAAAATTGCAAAACCCAAGGAATGATTGTACGTCCTTCACTGTCGTGGGTGACTCCCAATCCTTGACACCCGAAATTTTGATGGGGTCCATTCATGTCACCCCCTCTTCAAGGATTACCACCAGGTAATCGATACAGGGGGCATTGAATACACATTTCTCTGGTTTGAAGTACAAATTGTGTTCTTGTGTGGTGGCTAGAATGTCTGCTACTGCATTCTGATGTTGCAACAGTGTATTGTCTTGCCTGGTAGTTGTGATGGCTATGTCATTCATATATACGCAGATGGATGTGCCCTTTGAGGCATGCTTTGCTATGATTGGCTGATAAATAGTGTTCATAAAACTCTGGAAAGTAGCTGGTGAGTTGCACAGTCCAAAGTACATGACTGTTGGTTCAAAAAGTCCACAACAGGTCTTGAATCCTGCCTTGTGTTCGTCCCCCTCTTTAATCTGAATGTTGTTGTACCCTTGGTGCAAGTCCAGTTTGGTGAACATTTGTGCTCCTCCTAGGTCTCTGATGAGGTCGTCGATGAGAGGGAGTGGGTATTGGTTGCATATCGTCCAGTTGTTGATTTTTCAGTAGTCCTGGACAGGGCGTAGTTTTCCATCCTTCTTTTTGATGAAAAAGAAAGATGAGGTGTACGGTGATTTTGAGGGACATATGTATCCCTTTTCTAGTTGCTCATCAATAAATTTGTCCAATGCCGTGTCTTCTCCTCATGTCATGGGGTATACTTTGCAGTCGATAGTTTCTGGCACTCCTGCTTTGAATTCGATTGCGTAGTCACAGCTCCTTCATGGTGGGAACTGCTTTGATTCTTCTTTGCTGAATTCCTTCACAAAGCATTGGTATTCCTTTGGCACTTCCACTTTCTTGGTGTATTGTTGAGCCGCTATGGCCAGCTCTACTGCCAATTTTTGTCTGTATACTTGTTCTTGTAGTTTGTCCATTATCTGCTCTTTGGCTTCAGTGGTGAACATCCTTGAGACCTGTGCATCTGTTGCTTCTTCTGTCAATAGTTGTGCTAGGACTGCCCTTTTGTCGTTAGGTTTAACAGAGCGCAGCACTATAGGGAGTTGTTTCTCATCTATAGTGGCATGGCACCAGCTAAACCTAGGCTCATATGTGGTCAGCCATGGGTATCCTAGTAGCACGTCTTCTTTGCTGATGTCTGTGATGAGGAAGCACATTTCTCTCTTTGTCACTCCTGTCTCCACGTTAAGCATCAGATAGTGCATTATCTGTCCTGCGTTATTAGTGGTATCATCAATGTTGTAGATATTTTTGGGCTTATCTAAGGCCCATTGTCCCAATCCCATCCGTTTGATGAAGTTCAGATGAATGAAGTTGTTGGTGGCTCCAGAGTCCACCAACGCTTTTATGTCAGCCATGTTGTAACTTGCATGAATTGAAACTGGTACTTGCATAGATCGGTAGCGCATAATGTACACAGAGTTACAATGTATTGCCCTTACCCAGGCTGCCAGGTTCAGGCACTTGCAAAATCCTGCCCATCAATTGTTGTAAGACCAGATCCTTGATGGCTTGACCTTGTCTTCCTCACTGGCTACCCCTTGTAACCACTCCACCACTTTTTCTTCTTTGGTGGATGCAGTTTCTGCAACCTGCGTTTGGGTTTCGCGGCAATGTCAAGGTTGTCTGCAATCGCAGCTAAAGTGTCCCATCTTCTGACAGTTGTAGCACTGTATTTGACTGTTGTCATGTTTAAATTCCCTTTGTCTTTGCATAAATCCTCCGCACAGTGGGAATGGTGGCCACAGTGGATTGTCATTTTGTTTGTAGTTGTTGAGGACTTCCTTGGCTCCAGTGAGTCGTCCTCATACTCGATCTGCAGATGTGTCCATTCGGTTGTCATTCTGAAGGGGTGCTAGTAACTTAGCTAGTGCTCCTCCATGCGTGCGTCCTGGTTTGAAGGTGTCCAGGTTGCCTTGGACCGTTTGCATGTGGATCCATTTTTGTTGCCCTTTTAGGGCCAATTCTCTCCACTCCTCATAGCTTTGTGGGTCATCATGCTGGTACATCGTTTCGTAAAGGGCTTGTGGAAGTCTCCTGGTGAAGTACTTGAGGGTTAGTCTGCATTGATATTGTACCCTGCATGTCAAACCAGTTGCTCAAATAGGGCGATGTAGTTGTCTATTTTTCCAATCTTCATGTGGATACCAGCATCTAGCTGGGCTTGGGCTCACTCTTTGCTGAGGACGTTGCTGAATTGCCTTTGGAAGGCATGGAGTATGTTGTTCCATAGTCTGTTGTCGAATTGGTTGGTGCCTGTCCGTGGCCACTTCATTTACAAGCCATCAGCTGGTGGACATAACCCATTGGTTAACCGCATTTCCCTGTATGTATGTGAGGAATAACATAGCTTTTTGGTATCTGTTCCTCATTGCCAAGTGATTGGCATTAACTCCAGCATAAACTTCCCATTGGAGGATGAAGGCCTCTGCCTGGGCCCTTGATCCGGTGAATGTGGGTGGTGGATTGCCTATGAATTTGTCGTTTCCTCCTTGGGGGGCATTGATCACTGCTGGCAGTGGCCCGCCTCCTGGTGGTCCTCCTCCTCCTCCCTGTGGCCATCCTCCTCCTCCTGGGTGTCCACCGCCACTGAAGGGAGGTCCTCCTCCTCCTGGGGATCCGCCACCCTGTCTTGGCAGAAATGGCCTGTTGTCTGGCAAAGGTATTCTTGTTCTGTTTGTTCTGAAATCACGAAACATGTCTGGTTCACCATGATTGCTAGGTGCGTTGGGGACATCTGGTCCCATTGCTCAATTGACAGCTTGCATGTCTTCTGGTTTGAGTTGTTGTATGTGCCCTGTTTGCTCATTGATGACAAGTCAGGGTGGTGATACTTCTGTCTGGACTGCCATGAAGGGTATTCCTCTGATTGGTTTGGGTAGGTGTAACTCAGCTGTTTGCACGACGAGCACGTCTACTTCTGGTGAATGTACTGCTATGTTTTCTGGTTCCGTTGATCCTCTGGAGGTGGCTCGTGGCCCTTCACTTGTGTCACTAGTGGCTGCTGGGGTATGCGATCATAGCTGAAATTCAGTTGGTGGTGGTTCGGAGATAAGTTCTTGGTCTTCTTCTCTGTCGATCGGTCCTTGTTGGTCGATGGGTCGTGCATCCAGTATTGGGATATTGATGTTTAAGTTGTCTCCTGCTGGTTGTGCTGCTTCAAATATTCCTTGGCTGCCACTCCACATGAGTTCAACCCAGCAACAGTGTTCACAGTTGAAGATAATGGGGTGATACCTCTGAGCAGTTGCTGCTTCCGCGTAGTATCCAGTGTTTTGTTCGTCGGTTCTGCTGATGTTTGGTACCAACCTCCACCTGATTTGCCCAACAATGTATCAGACTGGGGCATCACAGATTCTTGATTCGATTTGATGGGGTTGGAAATCCCAACTGTCTTTCATGTTGACCATTGCCACTGCATTCAATGTGAGGAGAGCTTGGACTTAATGTTACATGTGAGCTGCACAGGGGCCTGACATAGGCAATTGTAGAGTGAATGTGGTGACTTATCAGTTTCTATACCTCAAGCACGAAGGCTGAGAGTCGTCTCAACGCATGAAGGCAGAGCTTTGATATGATGTGGATCAAAATGAGACCGAACGGAGCCCTTGGATTCCACTAACTTGTGAGTAGTACAAGAAGTCCAAGCTGTTGACCACATAAGTTGACAGCTCCCTTATAACACCTATGAATGGTACGCCTTCATCAGTGATACCGCCACTACTACTACTATTGCTAAGCTGATCGGTAATCGTCCACTAACATCATCAGTCATTGTACACATATCTTGGTAAGTCCGTTCCACAGCTGAGTAAGTATTTGGGAGCGACTTGTCATCCCGCTTACTGTGGCGAACCATTACACCTGCCCCATCTGCAAGTAGATCCAATGTCTCCTGCAAGACATCATCTCTGTGGCACATCTCCTGAGAGGTTCCAGCATTGGCATAGTAAGCCTGAATGACTGGTGTAATGGGCATGTACAGCATTTTTGCCCTTGGCTTTGGTTTAGCCCTGGATGAGGGCTGCTGTGGCTGAAAGTGTGGTTCATTACACACATTTCCCTTATTTTCATGGGAGCAGTGGAGGTCTGACTGAAAGTCCCCAGTAAAAGCCATGCAGCTTTTGGGGCACAAATCCACAAATAAGGGCTGAAGCCCTGCAAGACCCAAAGCTAGCTTTCTGACTCTGTGAAGGCTGAGGATCTTCTCCTCTGTAGCCTCTGAAAGCACCCTTGCATGGGCATCATATGCTTTCACTGTGCCATTGGACTCTTTTCAAGCAATGTAGTGCTGGAGAGACAATCTCTCTGCCCTAGATAGCTCAGGCTGTGATGGAGCCTGAGTAGGACAAGGAGGGAGGGTGTACCCATCCAACAGCTGTTCTTGAAGCTGAATGACAAATTCTGGAAAATTGCCATGACCACTGCCACCACTGGCATCCTCAACATCAGGAAAACCCTCTGAAGCAATGTCCTCAGGCTCTGAAAAGCCATCACCCCCATACAGCTCATCTTCTGAGCCAGGGTCTGAACCAAAGTCCTCTGAAGCCTCTAAGGGCTCTTCTGGAATATCAAATATGACAACATTGTCCTCATCCAGATTCATATGATACTCTAGCCCAGATTCATCCCCCCAGTCCATAGGCACAGTCTCCTGTACAGGAGATGAAGGATCTACAATGATGGAGTCAGAAAAAAAATTAAATTAAATCAACAACAAATATATCACTCACAGTTGTCATCAACAATCATAGCATCATTCTCTGCTAATTCTCCCTCCAAAAATTGAGGTGAGTCAATAGAGGCATCAGCTAGATCTAAGCAGATCAGTAAGTGATCAAAATTATAAGAAATTAGGTGCTCACCAGCCTCACCACCTGGATGAGATGATCCAGATTGCTCCAGATGAGCTCCCTCAGCCAGTCTATTAAGAAGCTCTGTCAACTGATAGTGACAGTCCTGCACAAAGCCCAAGATATCTTGATTAGCCCCAGAGGCCACCAGCTGATCTAGATGATCTTGGTTCTGTCTGAAATGAACATTTAGTGTCCTCTTGGTAACATACCTCCTAGATTTGCACTTGAAGCATGGGCAAAAGTATTTTGGAGCCATTGGTGTTGTAGCTAGATGTGTGGATCAGTGAGTTGTAGAGCAAGGGCTGCACTGATGGCCCAGAGAGATAACAAAGTTTTGCATTTGTGGGGCTCCAGGCTGTTAAGCTGGTGCCATGTCGCTAATGGATATGTGTTGACTCCGACTTGTTCGTTTTTTTTTTGGTTCACTTTCACCCTTCCTTTCTTCTCTCATCCTCTCACCACACATTCCCCACCCCCTTAGTTTCTTCCCTTTCTTTGTCTCTTTTCCCCCCTGTGTCCTCTTCTCTGTTTTCCCTCTTTCTTGATGTCTAACTCTGCGAATATCCCTGGCAACGATGAACATGAGGACTTACTGGAGGATGACAATGACAACGATGTGGAAGCCTCTCAACTCTCTAGACAACATCCCCCCTGTCCCTCCACCATGGATCCTTCATCTAGCAACTGGTCTCTTGCCTCCCCTCCCTCTATTTCTCAGCCATCATGTCATGATTTGCCGTCGTTGACCTATGTAAGCGGGATGACGAGTCGCTCCCGAATCTTACTCATAAACATGCTGTGGATTACTGATACTGTTACTGTACGATTACTGACGATGACTGAAGATGACTGATAGTAGTAGAGGTTGTGGCGTTAATATTAGTGGACGTTACCAAGCGTTAGTAGTAGTGGCTGTATCGCTGACGAAGGCGTACAGTCCAGTTAGGATATAAGGTGGCTGTCGACTGATGTAGTCGACAGCTTGACTCTCTTGTACTCTTCTCAAATCTACTCGGCTTCCTTCTTCTAAAGGGACCGTTCGCTACCTTAGGAAGGCACTTTCAGGTGTCCTTGGAACTGTCACACCGTCGTGTGTTGACGCACCCTGCTAAGTCACATTACTTGCCATTGCGTGTAGGGGTCTAAGTCAGACCACGATCGTAACATTAGAGTCAAGCTCCCTTCACACGCCGTGGCGCCAATCACAACCAAAGGCGGTTGGGACTTCCAACCCTTCATTATCAACTCTAGGGACAGAGACGCCCCTGCAAGATACGTTATCAATCGAGTCCGTTGGAGGACAGTCCCGGACGATAGACGAAGTGGAGTATTGGAACACTTCAACACCGGTTACTACGCCGAAGCATCTACAGCCCAACGATTTCACCCTATCATCTTTCACCATGGAAGGTGTTGTTGGGTGGAACTCAGGTGGAATCGAACGCAAGAGTATTTTGAAGCAGCCAGACCAGCTGGAGACGATCTCAACTGCAACATTCTGTTAACAGAAGCACGAGACGTCGAAGAACAAGGACGAATCGACGGAACAGAAGAGGAAGAAACACACAAAGAACCCGTGTCTCCAGAACTCCAACATAGAACACCAGCAAGGACAGACACCAGTCACACAAGTGAAAGAGTTCCGACTCCATCAATAGAAAACGAACCAGAAACCGTCTACATCCAAGAAGAAGAACCCGCTGTTGAAGAAATTATCACTCAAACAGCTACGTTACACATACCTGACCCAATCAGAATGGCCACTCAAACGCAGATCGAAGAACCAACCCCGTTGGTCATTGACGAAAGAACGGGTCATGTCGTAAACATGAACCCAGAAGACATACAAGCCGCACGACGGGCAATGGGGCCAGACGAGCCAGACTTACCAGGAGGATTCGATTTCGACTACAACGAACCACCTCCTCAACCATACGAACAGCTCAGCAGAGCTTACAGACAACCAAACCAAGGAGGCCCTCCAATCGGAGGAGGACCACCTGCAGGAGGAAGAGGACCGCCTGCAGGAGGAGGAGGAGGAGGCCCGCCTGTAGGAGGCGGTGGACCGCTAGGAATGCCTCAGGGCGGCGGCAATACCACGGACAAATTCATAGGAAACCCCCCCAGCCTGTTCAACGGAGACAGGTCAAAAGTCGAAGGTTTTATACTTCAATGGGAAATCTACGCTGGGGTCAACGCAAGTCACCAAGCAATGAGGAACAAATATCAAAAAGCTATGTTGTTCCTCACTTATGTTCAAGGGGAACTGGTTAACGCCTGGGTCATGTCAGCCAACCAATGGTTGATAAGAGAAGTATCCAGAGGTGTCAGCCAGTTCGACAATAGGCTATGGAACAACGTTCTGCAAGCCTTTCGACGACAATTCGCTGATGTACTCAGCAAGGAAAGAGCCCAAGCCCAACTAGACGCAGGAATTAGGATGAAAGAAGGAAAAATAGACGATTACATCGCTCTATTCGAACAACTCGTTCGGTACGCCGGATACGACATTAACACAGAACAAACCCTGAAGTACTTCATAAAAGGGTTACCTAGGACGCTCTATGAAGCGATGTACCAACACGACGACCCTAGGACGTACGAAGACTGGAGAGCATCGGCCCTCAAGAGGCAACAAAAATGGATCCATATGCAGACGGTGCGCGGAAACTTAGACATGTTCAAAGGATCCGCTAATAAAAACCAATCGGGAGCGCTGGCAAAACTCCTTGCTCCACTACCGCACCCCGATGCAATGGACACCTCCGCAGACCGAGTTAGGGGAAGACTAGCAGGAGCAGAAGACGTTATCAATACCCCACGACCCCCCTTTCCACCAAGAGGGGGGTATTTACAAAGGCAAAGAGGAAATCGACCTGACTTTAGTCAGGTCCGCTGTTACAACTGCGGGAAAATGGGGCACATCAGCCGAGACTGTCGCCAGCCGCGCCAAAACAAAAGACAGCAGATAAGAGGAACGGGAGAATCGTCGAAGACTGACGAAGAAAAGGCAGAAGATTGGCTGAGAGGAGTAGCCAGCGAAGGAGACGACGTAAAGGATCTCGTCCTGCAGAAGTTGATGGGGACGGGTTTTTCAGATGCCTAAACCCGACGGCCTGGGTGAGGGCACTTCGTTGTAACTCAGTGTATATTTTGCGCTACCGATCTATGCGAATTCCAGTTCAACTACACACGCGTTACAACACGGCCAAGATTAGAACACTAGTGGACTCAGGAGCCACTGATAATTTTGTGAGCGAAAACTTCCTCCAACGAATGGGGATAAAAACACGGTTGTTAGATACGCCCAAGCGAATCTACAACATCGACGACACGACGAACAAAGCCGGACATATAACCCACTATGTCATTCTTCGAGTCAATGTCAATGGAAATGACAAGGAGATGAGGTTCCTAGTCACCAACATTGGAAAGGAAGACATATTGTTCGGATACCCTTGGCTAGCGGCCTACGAACCACAATTCGATTGGAACAAAGGAACAATCAACCAAGCACACCTTCCCGTCACTATCAAAACGGTTAACGTAACGGACAGAAGGGATGTACTAGCCCACCTTCTAACAAAGGAACGCATCGTCAAACAACTAGAAGACGAAGAAACAAGGGGACGAAGAGTGATGATCCCCGCAGTCGAACATGCTATCGCGGCCAAACCCAAAGAAGGGAAAAGCGCCACACTACCGCCACAATACGAAGCTTTCAAAAAAGTTTTCGACGAAGAAGCATCAATGCGATTACCCGAGAGCGACAGTGTGATCATGCCATCACACTTCAACCAGATGCACCGACATCTATCGCATGTAGACTCTACCCAATGACCCGAACAGAAGATGAAGCCTTGGACGCCTTTATCGACAAACACCTCAAGAAAGGGTATATTAGACCCTCGCAGTCACCCTACGCATCGTCTTTCTTCTTTATTAAGAAAAAAGATGGAAAACTCCGACCAGTCCAAGACTATCGAGCGATCAATAAATGGACGGTACGAAACCAATATCCGTTACCATTAATAACGGATCTCATGCGAGACCTGGGTGGAGCGGTTATATTTTCAAAGTTTGACGTTCGACAAGGGTATAACAACATCAGGATCAAGGAAGGGGACGAACACAAGGCTGCGTTCAAAACAAGACGAGGACTTTTCGAACCAACAGTCATGTATTTTGGCCTTTGCAACTCACCGGCAACCTTCCAAGCATTCATGAATGAAATTTACCATCCCGTCATCGCCAAGTTCGCAACAGAAGGCACACAAATACGCATCTACATGGACGATATCGCTGTCGCCACCAACGACTGTGGTTCCTTTCAGCGCACAAATCAAGCACACACGGCAGCAGTTTCAGCCATTCTCGCAGTTGCGGCAGCCCACGATCTCTACTTCAAACTATCTAAATGCGCATTCCACGTCCCATCTATTGATTACCTGGGGGTAATCCTTGAAAAGGGGATGACGCGCATGGACCCAGCAAAAGTTTCAGGTGTCCGCACGTGGCCAACACCAACGAAAGTCAAGGACGTACGCAGTTTTTTAGGGTTTTGCAATTTTTACCGTCCCTTTATTCGAGGTTTCGCCAACATCGCCAAACCAATGAACGAGCTGACAAGGAAAGATGTCGAATGGCATTGGGGACCGACCCAACAAACTGCCTTCGAAACACTCAAAGCACGCATCATGAGCAACCCAATCCTCGTTCACCCAGACCCAAAAGACAATACGACTCGAAGTGGACGCATCAGGATTCGCCGTGGAGCAGTCCTTATGCAGACAGGAACTGATGACAAGAGACATCCGATAGCGTTTTACTCGGCCACCTCAATGAAGCTGAACGAAACTACGACATCTACAACTGGAACTATTGGCCATAGTGAAAGCGCTGCGGAATTGGAGATATCTGTTAGTGGGGTCACCTCATAAGGTCAGAGTATTCTCTGACCACATGAACCTACAATACTGGCGAGACCCACAGAAAATCAGTCGACGAGTAGCACGAGAAGTCCTGGAACTGGAAGAATATGATATCGAGATACATCATCTCAAAGGAAGAGCCAACGGTAGAGCAGACGCGTTGTCAAGAAGACCAGACTATGATACCGGAGAGAAGGACAACGAACGTGTCACGGTACTACCGAACAAAATCTTCATACGAACAGTAACAGGAATCTCGCCGACCCCATCATTCAAGAAGAAGCCCGAATCATGGCGTGGGTAAGCCCCCATGAACTCAAGAAGATAGAAGGCGTATGGTTCAAAAATGGAAAAGTCGTAGTCACTACGACAAAAGATGAAGAACTAAGGGAGGTCATAAAACCATATCACGACGCATTAACGGCAGGGCACCCAGGCATAGCAAAAACAAGGGAACTGCTAGCTCGACATTATTGGTGGCCAAACATGAAGACCGACGTGGCGAACTATGTGCAAGGCTGTGCGGAGTGTCAGCGACACAAGGTCAATAATCGACCCACCAAAGCACCATTCGAACCCATCTACCCGCGATTAGGAGCCGATCCATTCGAGGTCATCGCGGTAGATTTCATAACAAAGTTACCACCATCAGATGGGTATGACTCGATTCTGACAATCACAGATCACGACTGTTCCAAAGCGTCGATCTTCTTACCCTGTCGAGAAGCAATGACAGGAGAAGAAACTGATATTATACACTCAAAGGTTCTCCCTCGATTCGGACTCCCAGCAAAATCATCAGCGATCGAGACCCTCGATTCGCAGCAAAATTCATGAGGGAGCTTTGCAAGACCCTCAACATCCAACAAAACATATCAACCGCCTATCACCCGAGGACGGACGGACAATCAGAGGTACTAATCAGTGGCTGGAACAGTACCTCAGATTGTGGACTAACGAAAATCAAGATAACTGGGCTGCACAGTTACCTTTAGCAGAGTTCGCTCACAATAACGCGATAAGCAGCACCACAAAACAAACCCCGTTTTTCACACTAATGGGATATCACCCCAGAGATAAATGGGCGCCAGGGACGATCAGTTTGCCTAGTGTGTCTAGCAGACTAGAACAATTGACAGAAGCCCGTCGGAGCGCCCAGGAAAACATGATAAGGCCAGAAGTCATGGGTCAAACACAAAGATACGCCCAAATACGCACTAGGAGACCAAGTCTGGTAGATGGGCGCAATCTACGAACCCATCAACCCACCACCAAACTTGCGCCTAGGAGACAAGGACCATTTGAGTTGTTCAGGTGATGTCCCCTGTGAATTATCGGCTCAATTACCCCCGCAATGGAAGATACATGACGTGTTTCACACAGATTTGCTCACACCTTACAAAGAAACACGCATGCATGGCGTAAACTACCTACGCCCACCACCAGAATTGATTGAAGGCGTGGAAGAATACGAGGTCGAAAAGGTGATAGCCTCAGAAGTCAGGACGAGGGCGCAAACTTCACTATCTCATCAAATGGAAGGGATACGCGGATTCGGAAAATCAGTGGGTCCCATGGAACGACGTCCATGCGGAAGAAGAGATAAGGAAGTTCTCACGATTAAACCCGAAGGCTGAAACTCACATAAAAGCAGCCGCAACGATGGTAGAAACGCCATCACCCTCCCACCATTCAATTCAATGGCACATGTCCACTCTCCATTGTCCACATTGACGAGATCACCATCCCCCACGTCGACACCCTCAACACCTACGATGGCAACAACAACATCGACGATCCATTCTGCTCAGCCATCGAACACGTCAGAGCCGCGCTGAACGAGACCAAGCCGCCCGAGACTTGGACGAAGCTCGCCGGCGATTCCCCACACCCGCAAGCGGAAGAGTGGAGGACGATGAGGAGGGAGTACGGGTTATTGAAGGAGGTAATGACCTCATGGAGGATGGATCAGGTAGTGAAGAGGACGGCAGCGGAGAGGAGGATGAGGATTCACATGTTAACGAGGCGAGTTTCAACGAGTCCGCAACCTCCCTCACTACCACTATCGCGGTAGCGTCAATCCCTCCAACGCCTCACTTACCACCACCGCCGTCGACGCCACCGACAGTGAGATGAAGACGACAGTAGCGACGAATCCTACCACGCAGCCAGGGTTGTCTGCATCCAATGTGACAACCCCCCCAACTATTGCCACTGCGCTCCCTTGCCTATACCTCCCCAAGTCCGCCATTGCCGAAGAAGCCGAGGATGACGCGCCCGACCACCGCCAGTTGCTGTTGTCTACGGACCAACGGCGGACAGGGATACGAAGGCGCGGTCTCCCCCCTATAGGGAAGAACGCGACCCATCGCCCTTCGCTACGCGCCGAACGCATGCGACGAACTCCCTCTCCGTGCCATATCGCCTACTCCGGCGGATTCATCCTCAACAACGGGATGAATTGGGTCCCATGGTCATCGAACACGAAGGGCGACGAATCCCGCCAAGTACGTGCGGTCCGCATGCTAGACAACCCCGAGGTATTCGGAACGATGGGAAAGTACTCCCCGTCTACCGAGCCGACATCCACGCCGAACCATGTCGAGACATGGGCCCGCAGCTGAGTACACTCGTGAAGAACTCGGTATTTCCGCACTGACTTCCGTGGACGGCGACAGGTAGACGAAGCCCTCGCCCGGCTGGGAGACATATCCCTCCAAGCCGAGGTAAGGCGCTACCGCGCGTCCATGGAGGTCATCGCCGAGCTCGAGCAGGCCATCAAGAAGCTGGAGGACGACATCTTCGTCCACATCGACAGGGCCATGCACTGTCACGACGACTTGGGCGCGCGCACGCTCTCAGGCGGGTACGCGACGAACACGAGACAGATGTGGGGCTCACTACGGTGACTAGTTGGGTTGTGGAGCGTGGGCGCTCACCCTTGTAAAGGGGGTGATGTCATGATTCGCCTCGTTGACCTTGTAAGCGGGATGACGAGTCGCTCCCGAATCTTACTCATAAACATGTTGATTACTGATACTTTACTGTACGATTACTGACGATGACTGAGATGACTGATAGTAGTAGAGTGTGGCGTTAGTATTAGTGGACGTTACCAAGCGTTAGTAGTAGTGGCTGTATCGCTGACGAAGGCGTACAGTCAGTTAGGATATAAGGTGGCTGTCGACTGATGTAGTCGACAGCTTGACTCTCTTGTACTCTTCTCAAATCTACTCGGCTTCCTTCTTCTAAAGGACCGTTCGCTACCTTAGGAAGGCACTTTCAGGTGTCCTTGGAACTGTCACACCGTCGTGTGTTGACGCACCTGCTAAGTCACATTACTTGCCATTGCGTGTAGGGTCTAAGTCAGACCACGATCGTAACACATCAGGTCTCCCCACCCCAGTCATCATGGGACTCGCTCACAACAAACTTCACCTGAATTCAGAGTTCATGAGATATGTGAACATGGTCAATGTCCTTCTCAATATGTGGGATAAACCTGCTGTTAATTGTAAGTTTCACATCTCTCTTTTTTTCCAAAGCTCACTCTCTTTTAGCCTCACCTGTCCTTAGTGTTGCTAGTTCGTCCATGCACCCTTCTGATTCAGCATCTCAAACTTCTTCTTGTGGTGTCAAGCCATCTCTTCCCCTCTCCTCACCTCGTCCCTCTGTCCGCCCATCTTACTATCCACTAACCATCCTTTGGCTCTTCAAGGATTGCAGGACCTACCCCTCTGTGCATCTTTCTGCTAGCAACACATCCTGACCCCCCATGCAGCACATTATCCAGCACGAGGATGGGTGGCTCATCACTCTTGAGGAGTGGAAGAGCATCCAACAGTCCATGGTTCTCATTGCTCACACTCAGTTAGATGTTCTCACTACTGGTCACCTTCCCCCCTCAGCCGCCAGCATGCCTTGGAAGAAGGTATTTTACAGACACCACTTCATGAAGGAGTGGCTGCAGGCCTTGAGGGAGCTTGAGTTACTCGCCCCTCTCCTGTCTCTATGTGGTGGCACTTGGAAGGCCGAAAAAGTAATTGGTTCGGTCTTGCATGACAAGCCCACACACCTTTCTTCTTCCCAAGCACAACCCTCATGCCTCAACTCCTTCAGTTCCCTCGTCTCCTCCCCACACATCCTCTCATGCTCCAACTCCATCTCTCCACTTGTCTCAATTCCATGCACATTCTCGTGCCTCAAGTGCTGGTGTCCCCCCCTTTCCAGCACCGCCAGCAATGTTTCTTCTACCTGCATGACACGAACTTTGCCACATTGTGCCACATTGAAGTCAGCAGTTCAAGCGTGACCAGTTCCAGGACCAGCACAGTCCACAGGGCGAGCAAGAGTGTGTGCCCCCTAAGCCCAAGCGCAGGTGTGAACCAAGCCCGCCACGAAACAAAAAAGGTCGAAGGGTAGCAAAGGTAAATAATGTTTCATTTCTATTCTGGGTAGTAGATGATGCTCATTAGAACCCGCAGAGCCATCCTTGTCCCCTTGCCCAGCATTCCTCTCCCTGGTGCAAAAGGGCAAGGCCTCAGTGAGTTCACCTCAACATCATTACTGCAATATTCACTAACATTTCCCTCCCAACCACGATCTCATTTGCCTCGTTCCATCTGTGGCCTCTGCTGAACCCTCCCATCCCAAGACATCTTGCACAAAGTCCTTGCACAAGGCTGCATCAACACGCCGGGCCGAGGCTGACTCTCACATTGCGCCAACTGACAATGACATGGGCCCAA